>JASCZI010000280.1:27255-53008 GCA_036250425.1 Stylosanthes scabra
TCACCTGATAAAACAAATCTGAATATTTCTCAGCAACACGCACACAAACTTACGGGTGACAAAACAGGTTGATCCGCCAAAAATGGTGAGCTGAAGTGAGATTTTGAAATTTGAACACGCCAAATTTAAAAATCCTACCTAACCCGGACCCGCTAATGAGCATATTAACCAATTAAATTATATACCAAAAACGGCCAAATTAAATTACAAAAAATACCACTGAATTAGTAATCGTAACTAACTTGTATAAAAGACCACCGAAAAAATATTCGTAGACTTTGGCACAAGATTTACAATAGATAGGCCAATCACCAACCTGTCCAACCAACTGGTTCTTAAATCTTACCAACTTTTAAAGCTTAAACCTCTGAAGCTGGGTTTCTCTTCTGCTAAGCTGAGTAAAATGGGCCCAATGTCAGTTCGTTCAAACGCATTGATGCGACCGGAAAGTTCCATTTGAAAGCAATTTGACGATCGCTTTCTCAAGTCGTTGAGAACCTGAGCCGGGTCTCAAAATACTAGCATCTCCCCATGTTAAGCATGTGCTGTTTCCAGGCTCACCTAGGCACCATCCACCAGGAACAACTGATCCGGGACTCCGGCCCAAAAGCTTTTCATCAATTAGATCAAGCACAGGATCATCTGGCTGCAATTTTCGAGCAAAGGCAGCTCCGCTGCCAACCATGTCATCAAAATCACTGGAATTGAGCGGTCGAGGATCACTTATGTGGCGGTCGTCATACATAGCATATAATAAGTTCTGATTTATGACCGTCCTGTTGAACTGACGCGAATTACAGAGAACAGAAGGGAAATAGTTGGAGAGGGACGACGGTGTGTTTGCAAAATACATCAGCAGTAACCTTGGGAGGTTGTCTGCTCCCAAGATGCAGAACTCCATAAAACTGCGAGTCAGGATCGAAAAAGAGGAACCTGCACAAAAAAAAAATGTAGAATTAATTCAACTATCTCTGGTGAAGAAAAAAAATTATATTGCTAGATAAAATTATATATGATATTTATTTATTTATTTATTTTTACAAAGGTACAACCAGGGAAAATAATGTTCAATACCAAAAATATAAAGTCCTTTAAGCAATCATGAGTTTAGACAAATAGAGGCCCATGAACAACTAAAAATGGGTCTGTTGAAATGTCAACTATTTAAGTTTCTAATCTATAGTTTACTTCCCATAAAACAAATCCTTCACTTATGCAGAACCAAATTAAAATGATAAAATTCATAGCCTACTATAATTAGCCAAAGATAAAGTTTTTTTTTTATTGAAACACATATCGATCTGCTGTATGGATCAGAATTCTAGGCAGTGAATTGCAATCACAGCAAAAAAGATGAACATCACAGAGGATTCTGCAGTAGCATTGCTAAGATAAGGAAGAGATTTTGAGGAAGGAGGTTGGGATTACTCATAGAGAATAAGACAGGTAACTTATGATGGTTGAGGTAAGTAAAACAGCCTAAACATGCCAGGATTATGTAATTTTTTGGTGCTCTTTTTTTAGTAGGATTTGTTGTTTATTTTGTTTGTATTCTATTAACTTGGATTTAGCTTGAGAGTTTGATGGTAAATATGGATTATGCCGATCAATTGATACAGCGAACAGTTCTGCAGAAAAAATTAACCTTACGTGCCATGTCTTCATATATAGTAAAAATGCTTTCATTGCAAGGGAAAAACTATGATTACAACTATAATTTGACCCTCTCCACTACTATAATGCTGCTGATGATGAAGCAAACAAATCATGCATTTTTATTTACAAAGCAATCAAGACAACTAGCTGGGGGAATGCACATGAATAAATCTATTAATCTAAGCCTGGTTTATTGTTAACTATCTCATCAATTTCCTTCCAATATAAAGTCAAACCAAATATAGAAGCTTGTTTTCAAAACAGGTTCACAACCCAAAATAACACTGGGAGTTTCCTTTAGTAAATTACTCGATGGTTTGGAAGGTGTGTCATACTACTATAATCTCTTTATATTAATCCTGACATTCCAGTATCTTTTTCTTTTCCCTATTGGTAATTCTCTTTTGATAAATGTTTTACACCTTCCTTCCCCAATCAGAAAAGAATAAACTTTAAAAAGTTCAGTAGACAATAATGGTTGTTAACACTGCTGACAATTGTCAACTGTGGGGTCGATGAATAAGACGCAGTAATTGCATGTTACAAATAATGTATTATCGTTCTACTCCTTCAGCTGAGATCACTTACATTATCAGTTAAATCATGCTCCTGTATTACATAAAGAACCAAATGTTCAAACACACCATCAGCCACTTCGAACCTAAGTCCCATTTTCATTTAAGTTATGTCTGGCCATAGCCTGGATCAAATTTATAACTCTTGTTTGTATCCCCCTCATTTCTTTGTATGACAGAACTAAGAGAACTACACTATGTGACTTGCTTATGGTTTTGATTCCCAATTTTCATCTCTAAGCAGATGCTACTGCACATCTTGCTAAGCTCACATTCTCTGTACACTATTTCAGTTCATAAATGGAAACCATGTGATTCCAAAGCTTCCCTTCATAACTCTAATTTATCATTTATTCCACCTCTAGTGTATCTGAAAGCAAAATTCATAATTTCATTGCACCAGATACACCTTAGTAGAAATGAAATCACTATTTTCTCGTAAGCTTTTAGCATTAGGTGCATTGAGAAAGACTGCAGTGCTGCAGTTTGTGAAGATAGCAGCATCAACCATGATTTAAGTGAAAATTATGTCAATTGTAGAATGATGAAAACATATATTATGTATTAATTGTTTGACGATAACAATCATATCTTTCTCAAATAATTTTGAAGTTTGTAGCCTCTATTACCAACAGTCTTAACTATTAGCTATCTCAAATAAATTTTCTATTTGACCTACAATAATCATTTGAGCCCTAATAATTTCATTGGAATATCATTACTTATATCTCTGGTCATCGCATAACCATATCATATCCACCATGCTTAGTTTTCAAAATTTTCGCTATTTCTTCTAAGTTCTAACCAAATAAAATAAAAAGCTAAAAGCACATGTCGACTCGGAGCAAATGCAATCAACAAAACCATACCTGTAAAAACACGGAAAGCACTAGGGAGATCCCTCTTCTGAGTAGCATAAAACATTTCAGTCCCTTCAGCAAGATACAGGCCTGGATCAACAATAATGGGTCTCAACCTCCTCGACCTGCATCATCAAAAGCTATGAAAATAAGTATCACGGGTAATTCCCTCTCCAAAACACTATAAACAATAAAAAGGGAGAACAAAACAAAAGGGCTCAATTTCGACACACTAGCAAACAAAAAATAACTTCACAATGTTAGCTGATAGAATTTGGGGATCTTGGCAACTCATGGTGAGAAACTATTCACCATGATAGTTACCTTCCTTCTAAAAGAAAAAATCTCCCACTATATTTCAACTATCTATTGACTATTATATCTATCTTTTATATATATAGTCTTATAACAACTCTTTGGTCTCTAAAAACCAAATTGAGGACCAAATCCATATACATTTTTTACACACTTATAAATGTAAATTAAGTAACAGATGGAGAGCTTTCAAACAACGGTTGAATTGTCTTTATATAATCTCAAAGTCATGGGGATTCAGGCCAATTAGTCAAGTGTTGAATATCAGTATGCATGCTATTGTGCCTATAGATGTAGTGGCTACGGTGGCTTATACAACTTTACGCAACACTTACTAAAATTAAAGTAACTCATTTTTTAATTTGAAAAAATAAACGTAAAATTGTTATGAAAATACAAAAAAAAAGAACTTCCAGTTTAGCTAAAAAAGTGTTGCTAAACTTGTATAGCTACTAGCATAGCCACATTAACCGTATCCGTAGCCACCGTAGACTCCACCTCAGTATATGCTATTTTAAAAGAAGTGAACACTAGCTTACTCTTTCCATCCAATATAGCTTGAATGATTCACAAAGTTCATCTCTTTAGGCAGGAATGACATGATGTGTAGAAGATCTGACAATACACACAAATAAACTAATAAATATCAATGCACCAATTCATATAAACAAATACATACATAACTGGAAATTTAAAAAAAAAAAAAAATTACACCATACCATACCATCTTGCGTGACGAGCGGGTAAGCATCAGCACTAAGGCAAACAAACCAATCCCACTTCAAGTTCAAGCGAATCAGAATTGAGGCGGCGTGAAGCGCGAGCGAAACGGGCGAGGACCCTTTCTGGTAAGCGAAATCGGGTTTCCCCATAACATGAACATTCTGTGCGGCTTTGAAAATAGGGTTTGACTGAACAGTGAGGGCCACGCGCTCGCGTTCCGCGTGGGAAGCGGAAGGGTCGAGGTGGAGGAGGTATTGATTGAGGGGATGGTAGGTGGCGTGGAGGAGGCGGAGGATCCGAGAGGAATCGGCGCGTGAGCCCGAAATGAGGTAGGCGATGGAGGGAGGGGGAGGGTTGGCCTTGTTAGAGTCGTAGATGATGCGGTGGTTGTGGGCCTGGTGGGCCGGGAAGAGGAAGGGATCGGGCCCGGAATGTGGGCCCGAGGAGGAGGATGAGGAAGTGCAGAGGGAGAAGATGAAGGTGATGGAGAGGAGTGAGATAGCGAGGAAGGTGTAGAGGAGGAGGGTGGGTTTGTTGTTGGGTTTAGGGTCTCTGAGTGTGAAGAGGGTGGAGAATATGGGTTTTGATGTCAGGATTGAAGGCCACTGATTTTGTTGCTGCGGTTGCGGTTGTGCTTGTGGCGGTGCTGCCGCACCTGAGTTTTGCATTTTTTTGTGTTTTTTTTTTTTTTCAGTGTGTGTGAGATCTGGGAACAGTGGGAAGTGTAAGGAAAACGGTGGTGTTTGAATTTCGAGGTTTCGTAGTTTGGGTTTTCGGGTATCTAGAGACTGAGATCTCGATGTCTTTTCCATTTTCTTTGTTAATTTTATACAAGAGAAGGAAAAAAAATAAACGAAAGATTCCAAGAATTGAATTTTCTTTCGATAGCTTTTATTTGAGAAAATTATTCAAAACGTCATCTAAAATTTTCAAAATTTTTAGTGATTCGTTGATGATGTTTTGATAGTTTTATCACACATATAACTCATCTTTCATTGATAAAACATACGTTTTTTTATGGATGATTTTGTTAGCGTAATATTTTTCTATAAAAAAAGTCTTGAAAGCCAAAATACATGGTGATGATAGATGAGTTACGGATGATAACTCATATATTATGTGGGTGATTACTTTTATTCTGTTTGAATGATAACGTTTTTAAAGTTTGGATGATAATTTTTTTTTTTAATTTTAGATGATAACTTAATTATTGGCTTTCTAAGAGCTTTCTAATGTTAGCTCCGTAACACTGATGTTTATATAATAATCCTAGGTGTACATCTATTTTGTCCAACAAAGTTAAACCAAATTTTTTATTCTAGGTCAAGTATATGTCTATTTTGATGTCAAATAGAAGTTCATTTAGGTGATATTTTTTGTGTTATTTGACACCAAAATGATATTCTATTTAAGTAATATAGAAATAAATAGGGTTAATCACCAAAATTACCCATGGATTTGTAAATCGCTAACAGAAAATACCCATGAATTTTAAAAACGATAAATGTACTCACCAATTTTATTAAAAGGTGACAAATGTACCTCAACGTTAAAAAGCTTAAAAAATGCTAACGATAGAGTATGATATGGCAAATTGAATCCTTGTGTCGTACACCCCTTTCATTCCTTTCCCGTATCTCTCTCTCTGAAATTGAATTAAGGTCTCAACCGAAGTGTTTTCCCATTTGTTGGCTAAAGTGGTTCCCGATGAGTTAACGATAGAACTTACTGTGTTTACACCACTAATGCTTCCACTATGTATGACCTCTCCGCCTTTGCTTTTCTATTAATTAGTCATACCCTCCTTAACGCCCTTCCCAGGTGCTTTTACTGCGGAAAGGGCCTCGTCTTTAGCGCTCACTCCAATCGCATCATCTTTTTATTCATTTTCTCTTCGTAATTTCTACTTGAAGGCTCATAATTTTCAACTATTTGAATGTGTTAATTGTGCAATATGAGTTAGTGAAAGAGAAACGACTAATTGATTTGAATCAAGTTTGGATTTTCAGTATTGTTTTTGAGCTGAGATACAAAGATAGTGTTAGATTAACTACCCACCACCAACAAAAAAAAAGGTGCTTATCCACTGCTTTTAAAATTTAGAGAATATATAATTCAACATTGATGCTATATAATAGGAGAAATGAATCTACAAATCGATTTTGGAAGAAAGACCCTTTGAATCAGGGTTCAATGGTGTACATTTCAGGTATAATGCACTAAACGGCGTCAGGTGATTGAGTTTGCCACACAGCACGCTCCATTTGCCACATCAGACGATACCGTTAACGTTTTATAAGTTTTTTCGACGGTAGGGTATATTTGTCGCGTTTAATAAAATTGGTGGGTGGATTTGTCGTTTTTAAAATTTCATGGATATTTTTGTCAGCGATTTATAAATTCAGGGGCAATTTTGGTGATTAACCCAAATAAATAACTTGGTTGAACCTGATTGGTCAAAATAAATATACAAATAGTAGTATCAAATTTTATAATAAGGCAATGTTACCATGATCTGGAATTTTAGTGAGTGAATTTAACTTTGAGAAAGGATTTTTTATTTTTTATTTATTTAAATAAAAAATTTCAAAATTATAAAAATGCACGTGCTCAAATAAAATTACAAAAATGTCAGCCAATTACTTATCTCATCGTCAAAGAAACTAAAAACATTGTCATACATAACCAAATTTACAATGTGCAATGTGAAGTAGCTGGACTAGGTAGAAAGTGTCATCCAAAAATAAATAAAATAAAATATATAGTCATCTACGCCTCAGATGCTGCTGTAAGTGTTCGTCAGTACCACAAGTCGGTAGTCGGATTTGTCGGGCTAGACGTTGTGGCCGAGGGGGCTAGGGTTGAGGCTGGGCCACATCCTGGAAGTGCTGTGATGGTGGGGAATAGTGTAGCTTCTGAGGGAGGAGACTAGTGGAGCTGCTGCGGTGGGGAGAATCATGGTGCTGTTGTGAGGGTGGTGTGTAGTGCTGGTATTGCGGGGGAGGCTAGATGAATAACTCGACCCTAGCTGATGATAATACTGATGCGAATGACTAGCGGGGTATTGTGGATAATGCAAGACATCTAGTGCTGAGGTGGCATCTGATGGTACCCACCTGACAGATCAGACACACTAACTCCGCCCGACCAATGCGCATGATCCCTCTGTTGTCAGAACCCCTGTGCGATGTCATGGGAAGCTGTGGCCATGATGCGGGTGACATCCCACACATTCTTGACCCCAGCCGAAGTGAACTACTCCCACGTGACATCACACACACCCTCAATCCCGTTAAGAGGCTGAAGAACGGCTGTCTACGTCTCCTCGTCAGCAAGCTCGAATGGTGGGGTGGAGTGGAGGTTGTGGTGGTGTCTAAGGTGGTGAGGATCTAACAAGAGAGTCCCATAATGCCTCAAACTGGTTAAATAACCGTTCCTCCTTATACTTATCCTCATAAATCTCTCTGTGAGCAGTTTGCCTTGGGCGAGAAGGTCCAACATGTGAGGAACCATCATCCCCCCTCGCCTCTAGCTCCTCGGTAACACTTGTGAGCAAGGGCATCCGCCGGCAAGGAATGTCAGGACGTGGCTGTGATGGTGTCGGGCGGATGTTTGCCAGGAGAGCAACCACTCGCGGATCCGAGAGTAGTCTATCCTACGATAAATATAAGACTCTGCATGCCCTAGGCCACTAGCCCAGATACTCACGAGATCCTTGGAAGTCTGGCTTTGCAACCACAAGGATCATAACTGCAGGTGTCGCATGGCACATCCAACTCTGGTACCATGCTATGGTGGTATGATGTGCGACCAAATGTCCTCCCCTCTGCCAGTTGTGGTGAGTTGGAAGTCCACATTGATGGGGTCGGCTAGCTCCGGTTGGTCTGCACCAAACTATATCATCACTCGATTCACATGGTGAATGTGGTCCCGGTGAAATGAATCGTAGGTCATCTGAGCCATAAGGTGTCCAACGAAAATGCAAAATCAATAGAATTGGGTTAGGTCATACAAGATATGGGCAAACTGTATGAGGAAGTAGATAGTGGTGTAGACTATACTCACATCCTCTACTTGAACTCGTCGAGTCTAATGTGCCAGGCTAACAGTCTCCCTTCCCGATGATCCCCGCTCGGATGAGGCATGCCTGACAACCTACAACAAATATATTTTAAAAAACAGGCATACATACAATAGACACAACACAACAAATACATGTAAAAAAAAACACAAAATGCATACCTCCGTGCCAATGGAAACATGAAAACATCCAAGTGAGCTAGACCACATGCAAGGAACATATGGTATATCTGTCTCATCGTCGGGGCACACACCCACTGAGATTGGTGGTGTATCGGCCTGTGCTGCTGGGCAACGATCTATACGTCCAAGCTAGCAAGGCTGAGCCCCACAAGTACCGGATGCATCTATCGAATTCCTCTAGCAGTGGCAGCCACCTAATGTGCATAAGATTGTTGCTCTTGTCTGAGAGCAAGTAACCCTTGATCAACATCATCAGGTAGCACCTTGCATAGAGCTTCAGCGTCTCCTCGTCCGCGTCCTCCGGCATGTACTAAAGCCTCTGCCAAAGACAGGTCATCTGGATCGAGAAGTTCTCCTTCCAAACTTCTGGATTCGTCGGGGGCCAGTCTCCTAGGAGCTGCTCAACCCAACCCCATGTCGGATGACAGTAGTGTGTCTGAAAGTCCCTCCTTGCCCCACCAATTGGATCACCGTCGGTGCGCAATCCTACGTGGTAGGCGCATCCTGCAGGGTGATAGTGAGTTCACCCCATGGTATGTGGAAGTTGTGCGTCTCAGGACGCTACCGTTTGACAAACACTGAAAGCAGCGTGAGGTCCAAGTGGAAGTCCATGAGCATCACGACCTGCCCGAACTCGGCCTGCCTGAAGAATGGCATCAAAGACTCAGGAGGGGGCATCAAGTGGCTATTTCATCGTGCATGTAGAACCTTCTTTCTTTCAAGTCAAACAAAATTACCCAAACAACATATCATTGAAAATAGATATTGCATAAACCCAATGTGAAGAAAATTCTACTACAAATAAGTAAGAAAATAATTAAAACTATATCGGTTGAATTGAATATAATTAAAAATTTATTGAGAATTTCAAAAATTACCATTATTTGTCATCTAAAACTTATAGACATGATATAACAATGAAATCTTTATATTTTGAAATCCTAGTTGAAGAATGATGGGATGATTGAAGAATGTCAATATGCTGGTGATCCCATGATCCATTTGAAATCCCATTAACATTTGCATTTTGTGTTAGGTGCAACCTGTGCCAAAAGCATAATTCAATAAAAAACATAATCCAATCAATTAGTATTATTTCAACAAAAAACAAAACCTTAATCAAACCCCTTTAAATTTCTTTTATATGCCTACCCAAAAAAAAAACCACCTTAGTCTCAATACAAGTGAAAATAAACGAACTTAAAAGTAAAATATAGATAAGTAACACAACAAATTATTTCATTCAATTATCTTAGGTCTCAATTATTCATTTACCCTTGCAGTCATCACTATTACAATCATCTTCTTCCTTCCCTTCTCCATCTGGATGTCATCACTTCACTAATTGCAAATAATCACATAATTACTTTCATATCGCGCAACTTCTTTTTAAAGTCTCTCATAAATATTGATTGGATTCTTTTTTTCACGGAATATTGGTCAATGCACAAAGAAGTAAAAAATTATAGATGTTAATTATAGGGGAGAAAAAAAACACTGCTCTGTAAATGAGAGAATTAGTGATTTTTTTAAAACTAATTTTGTTATTGCTTTTTGCCCACATATGTTGCTTCATGAAGTATACCACGAATAACTTCATCGTGGCAGACACTAAACCAAGGACGCATATCATAACATGTAAATGGATCCTAACCTTCTGCAAGAAAATAACTGTTCGGTGTGCTGAAGTCCCATTTTTTGAACTGCATCCTTTTATTTTTTTAAGGCGGAATGCATTCATTTAATTTGACATAGTAATAATGAAATCTTTTAAATTGGTATGATATGATTCATGAATTTTAAAAAACATTGTCAGTGGAGTGGTGGGAAGCAAGAGCCAAGAAAAGTTGTGACGAGTAAAGGAATAAAGACAAAGCTAATGGCTATTAAGAATATTGAGTAAGTTATTTGGTAATAAATATTTAGTTTTACTAGCTTCATTTTTCTTAAAATTTTTATTTGATATTAAATTATTAAAAGATACTTACCTCTTTTAATAGTAACTACGAAATAAATTGCGTACTTTTTGGAGAGGCGGTGGATGAAATTCTCGCACACTTTAAAGATGGATGGGTTGAACCACTAATAGTAGTGTGCCAGTATTTCAAGGCAAGCCGATGAAATGGAATGGATAGATTTATTACAATGTAAAAACATGTTGATAGATATTTTTTTAAACAAATTATTAACAATTCTAAAATCTTTTATATGACTGAGAGGACTTCAATACAGAGTTATCAATGAATCTGTTTATAAAAGGTACAAAAATTCCTCAAACTCATTCATTTGATGTACTAAATTTCTTAGAACAAAGTATTAAAAAGTAATATAAAACTGAAATATATAACAACAGCTCTATACGCGGGCCATACACTAGTTATATCATAACAATTAAAAATAGACAAAGCCCTAACCACTTTGCATCAGGAATACTATGGGCTCATGTGGCACTCTAATGTAATTACATAGTGTGGGAGGATAAACTACTTGGTAACAAAATCACAGTTTCTTCAGTCCAAAAAAAATAATAAAAAAAAAATAAAAAAGAAAATCACAATTGTCTCCAACTTTGTATTAACCCCACGTTTTGTGTGTGAAATCGAAATTGCAATTTTAAGTTAGTTCTTAGCCTAACAACATAACATGTGAAATAAATAAAAAGTATATTAAATTTAAGAAAACAATAATCCTAATAACAACATCTAAATATTTAGTCCTCTAAATTCATTTCCTAATTATCACTTTAACAATTGATCTTTCCAATGATATATTATTAAGATTAATATTTAGATACATGTATGTTAAATCCGGAAAGATAGGGTTAATTTGGAACATAATATTTGAATAATTCTTAAATAAAAATATTTTTATACTAGACATTTAACATAGTTTGCTTTTCAATCTAGGGTGTGTTTGATTAAGCGTTGGGAAGAAAATTAAAGCGTTAGAGTGTTTTGAATACTTCACTTTTATGTTTGGCTTCCTTTTTCCTCTCAACGTAGAAGTGATTCTACGTTCTTAACGTGCATTCAGAGGTAGTTAGAAATTTTAGCTTCTGTATTCACTGATTTAAGTTGGAGAATTAGTTGAACATTTTTGTTTTATTCTGCCAACTCTACCCTTTATTTTCTCCATTCAAAGATAAACACTATGAAAAATCTATCATCATATTTGAGCACACGTAAATTTATGTGATCTAAATTTCAATAGTTTTTTCATAAAAAAATTTTAATTTTTAGTACTCTTTTATTTTAATTTTTTCCTTCCTTTTTATTTCATCAAATATTTTTTATTTTTTTAGAAAATTTATAGCAAAAAATAATACTTAATAAAAGAATATCGGGAGTACATACTAAAAAATTATGAAACATTTTTTTAGTTGTACCATACTAAATAAACGTTTATTGGAATAAACAATTCCTAACTTTTGTATTCCATAATTTGCGTTTAAGTTTTATTTTTTACATTCAATCATTAATTACTTTTTTTTATACCAATTCAACCCTTTAAACATCTTATTATTTCAAGTTGTAGCCACCGGATTACCCCGCCATAAAAGCCATCACCTTGGAAGTGGGAATCCCAAACTTCTTTAGGCTATCAACTTGGGTCTAGTCAACATCACTTATACCTCTATGGCTAGGAACAAAGTTACGAAACAAGGGTGGTGCCATTTCATGGTTGTGGTCATCAATTATGTTCCGAACCTTCCACACGTGGGTTAGGATGCCGTAATATATCTTCAACTTTCCTATGCAATCCCTACGGCTTTCAAGCCGCTCCTCATGAACCTTATCGGGTCGATCGTAATGTTTCTGATCCCTAATGCTTTGTCGATTGCAAAAGAATTCACGTCGAACCAAAACTCCATCAACGCGATCCACGTCACCCTTGCAAATTCCAAATCCCCTAACTCACACATACTCCTTATAGGCCTGGTATGCCTCCTCCTCGCCAGAGAACTGTTTACTCATGAAAGCTTCTGCACTGGTCGGGGCTGGAACAGTTCCACCACCTGTGCTCTGCCCAGAACCTTGCACTTCTCCAAATTCGTTAGCCAAATCGTTCGGGTCTAGCTCATTAGATTTCAGTACTCTGATTCTTTCATCCAAACTCATTTTTAATCCAAACATGAGCGCATGGCCTAGGGTTTCACTGGTATTGTCATCCTCTTTGTCCATTGTGTATATCCCATCCTCAGGAATGGCTTCGTTGGCTAATTCTTCAAAGGACTCCCTGAACAAATAATTCATGTCCATTGCAAGCATGAGCCAGCTAAGCCAAAACCTGCATAATAAAACCAACTTCACGTTGTAAGTAACATTGATGGCAACATACCCCACAAATGCCCCAAACTTATTAGATCTGCCCCTGTATTTGGCATGTGAAAAATTGTGGTAATAAAAGATAAATCTTATATAGTTGTGATGCGTGTGCATCGTTCATGGTTTTAGGCCCTAATTTATTATTTTTTTAATAGAGATTTAGCTCAATATTCAAGTAAATTAATTTAATTCTTTATCAATTATCATCTTGAGTATTTTGCTATGTTCTTTATAGGATTTATAAAAAGATTAAAAGTGAAGAAAGAAAGTAACTTGAAGAAGAAGAAAACAAGAAATAGAGGTTTGCCCTGGAGCAACTTGAGTCACGTTTTATCTAAGTCCTAGACTTAGCCCAAACGTGACCTAATTAAGGATCCACAAAGTTCATCAAGCTCCCTATGAGGTTACATGAGTCACGTTTGGCCAAGTTCCAAACTTGGCCCAAACGTGACATATACAAGAATTCACAAGGCAATTTCAAGACACCAAAGCTTTAAGGAAGCCACGTTTAGACCAAGCTCCAAACTTTGTCCAAAACGTGACAAGCAAGGCTTTCCAAGACCACCAACAAGCCAAGGAAGCCACGTTTGGTACCTAGGCTAAACGTGGTTCCAAACATGATAACCCCAAGTCCAAGGCAAGCTCCATGAACTCCTCCAAGGCCACCCATAGTCACGTTTGGACCATGTGGAGACATGGCCCAAACGTGACATTGACAAGGACAAGGGAAGCTCAACAAGCTCACCCAAAGTGTCAAGCAAGTCACGTTTGGTGTCCACATAAACATGGCCCAAACGTGACTCTCAAAAGGAAGCCAAGCCCAAAAGTGACCTCCCAGCTTGAAGCCCATGATTTGTAGAGTTTCACCGATCAGTAATTATAATTCTATTAGGATTTAGTGGTTAGTATAAGTAGTTAAGTTTTAGGTTAAGTCAGTAGCTAGTTTTTCATTCACTTTTACTTTGATCAGACTTGGTTTCGTTTTGTGTCCTCTCTGTCACGTTTCGTTCATCAAATTAGGATTAGGTCATGACTTCTTCTCTTCTCTATTGTGTTGCTCCCTGTCATGGGAAACTATACTCTCTATCAAGCCAGGGATGAGAGCTCTATTCATCCCAAGCATGCCAATCTAATTTGTTTTTTAGTTTTCTTCAAGTGCAAGTTTCATCAATTAAAAGACTTTTCTCTGTTCTTTGAATTGCAAAACAATTCAAACCGAGAGGTAAATTTTGATTCTGTGGCTTTTAATTTAGTACATTCGGGAGAAACCTAATTTGATAATGAGTTAGTGGAATTGTGCAATGCTGGTGGTTAGTTCCTGGGAGGCCTTTAAACATTAGTCGAAGGATCCTTGACACTGACAATGAGCTGCTGGAATTGTGTTTTTATGCAGAAAGAAATGATAACAATATTCACATTTGATATGAACATGCAATGTATGTTCCTAATTCAGTTGGTGACTGCCCAAAGTTTATTGAGATGACTCCCACCCCTAGTCAGGTAAAAACTGAAGCTTCAACTATAATTGATTTAGAGATTTCTCCCCAAAAAAAGATTCCTCCAAAGTCAACCCCACCAAGGCACTAACACAAATCCATATCACTACTATAAAAAAAAATTCTAACTCCAAAATTGCCAACAATGATGATACCAACCACACCAAATCCGATATCAATTCTGCCAAGCCAACAAACTCCAAACCCACAAATTCCAAGCCCATTTTAGCCAAGCCCATCAACACTAAATCTGATAAGCTCACTGCTAAATTATATGTTATCTTGCAGCCACCTGTAGCTATTCCAGGGAAGGGCACGAGACCATACAAGCTGCCATTGAAAAGGAGAGCCACTCAACCCCCATCAAACCCCTAACATGGACCCTATGCAAGAAGCAAGTGCTGGGACAGCTCGAAGGATGTTTGGAATCATCAAATTAATCCCCACTGGAGGGTTCAAACCGCCTAGGAAGAAGTGAACAATGTCTGATGTTTATGAATTTCACTTTTGTTGCATTGTGTGTCTGTTGTTAAACTGTTATGATGCTACTTTAGACATCATATAACATAGCTGTTATGCTAGACCCTTTGGATTTCTGTTTTATTAAGATTTTCTTTTGATAGTGTGTGGCCTGTTGTGCCCTTTTGGTAGCTTTTTAGCTAATGTAATGATGCAATTATAGACATCGATGGTTATTATTATTATAAATTTATACTACATTATGTTGTTGTTATCATTAAAAATTAAGAGTTTATGTTGAAAAGTTTAGGTTGATACTGTTGTTGTCGTTATAAATTAAAACCAAGCCAAATATCTCATTCCATAAGTGCATAAATAATTCAATACACAATACACATAAGGAAGTTCACATAGACTAATCCAAACCAAATTATAGGTTGCCCACACATTATTTGCTTATGCCTAGACCATTCCTAATAACAATTCCAAAAAATACCACAAACATCATAATGCTCAGCATAAAATCCCAAAATTTAAAAACCCTAATATTAGCCTCCAGTTTGGTCACTCTGGACTATAATTCGTCTTCAATTGATCAATTTCGGTCTAAAATTTTACCCCTGCTATGCCTTCATCTTCCTCCCCATCTGTCCAAACAAAAAGCCCACACCATCTCTGCCCAGAGGTCTACCATGAACAAATCCAACCATTATCAAACAAATAATCAAACACAATAAGTAAAGACATAGGTTACAACTCACATTATAGTTTGGACAACCATAAAAGGGTCTATCCAAGTTCACTTCAGTGCCAAACCAATGCAACCCTGGACGCAGGCCACACCCACACCACTGAGGGACCTTCTATCCTCTGCTGCGAGAGGGTGGCTGATACATAAGCATTATTAAAGGTTTATTCTTCTAATTCATGCATAATTCATCATATAATTAACAAAAAAATTGTTATAAATGGTTAATAATTGAAACAATTAGATACTTTGATTAGTTTCTTGATAATTTTCAGGAAAAATAAGGAAAGGAAGCTTGAAGAGCAAGAAAACAGAGAAAACAGGGAACTAGAGCAACAACCACACGCCCAGGCGCCTACCCTCACGCCCAGGCGTGGATTTTAGCACTCAAGCTTCAAAACCTCACGCCCAGGCGCTACCATTCACGCCCAGGCGTGGGCACCAACATCCCCTATTCAAGCTTCAACACCTCACGCCCAGGCGCCTCCACTCACGCCCAGGCGTGGGCATCAACCCCAGCATCCAGTCACGCCCAGACGCCAGATCTCATGCCCAGGCGTGAGCACCAAACCATGAAGCCAGCATTAATTTCACACGCCTAGGCACCTGTCCACACGCCCAGGCGCCAGAACAGAAGTACAGACGTGAGTTCTGCTATTGTTTGCAGAAAATTGTAATTTTAATATAATTTCATTTGAATTTAATTTGTATTTCATTTAAATTATGTAAATCTATAAATAGGTGAATTTTCAATGATTTAGGACATCAATCATTACACTTCTAATTTTCACACTAGATTAGAGAGTAGATTAGAAATCATTGAAATCACCTAGTTTTAGAGGAGTTTTGTTGTAACAAAATTCCCAGAATGAAATAATTCAGTTTTCTTTCATTTTCTCTCTAGCAAAAATTACTTTATCTCTTTCTTTCTTAAGTTCTTTGAATGTTCATACATTCAAGAACCATCTTCATCATTGTCATACATTCAAGATTCATAAGTTTCATGAATTCAAGATCCACATTCATCACTTTCCTTGAAGCACTCATAGTAATCATGAGTGGCTAAGCACTTCTAAGATTGAGGAGGAGGAGTTCTGTTCATCATCAAGCTAATGGATTATTCCAACTATCTTTTCAAAATCTGCAAGTTTCTATCAAAATTCAAAGGATTCTTCTTGTTCATCAATGTAAAAATCAAGTTTAACCGAGAGGTATAATTGGTTCTTACCTTGGTTTAATTTCTATACTAGTTCATGAGATTAAACATATTATTAAATGGTTTATGAATTGTCAAGATTGAAGTTTAATTGAATATGTGACATAAAATTTGGTTTTGCATTAATCTTGGTGTCATAAACTAGTTCAAGAATGATCTTTCACATTTGTTCTTTGCATTAGAGATAATAATTTGAAGGGATAACTATACTTTTAGTCCTTAAGGTTTGGAGTAAAAATCAAATTGGTCACAAGTTCTTTTTTGTTGTTAAAATGATCCCAAATGTATCATTTACTTTCAAAATTGTCATTTTGGACAAAATTACCCTTTATTAGATATTTTCTTTTACCACGTAACTTGTTTTAATATTTTTTAAAATTATATTTTGACCTCCACAAATATACATATTTATAAAGTTATCCTTCTTTCTCTTTTCCCCCACCTCTATTGCATTTACTTCTGCTATTGTCACCTCCACTGCCTCATCTTTTGCATCACTCCCTCTTCCCCCATTCTTTTTCTGCAATACTAAAATTTCCATCTAGTCAAAAGAAGATAAAAAACCAACTATCACAACAAACACCAGACAAAGACAGAATATATATATTTTTTGGTGAACATCGAAATATAAAGAAAAAAAAACCAAAACCAAAGATACAAAAAACTATCTCTGTCTTCCCGAAAAAGATGCTGCACCATAAGAGGAGGTGTGAACCACTGAACTTCTTAAACATTTCATAATTAGCCTTTAACATTCTTATAAAAGTTCTTCAACCACATAATTATTATTACAACCAATAAGGCTGTGATCTGTAATCACATTTACAACTATTTAAGGAGGATTTGATCAACAACAACACACCTTTTGTTGGCACTAGCAAAAGCGTTATTCTACGCAATACCAACCACATAAAAGAACTTTCATGTCAGAAACACAGAATTAACAAAAATTGGAAGAGGGAAAAAGTTAGGTTCTGAAAAACTAACATCTTTGAGAAGTTAGTAACTGAGCGAAAATTAATTTAGAAGGTTGAATTCGGTGAAATTGGGAAACTCGCAGACCATAACAAATTGAACGAGAAAAAAAAAAGAAAAAGAGAAAGAACAAGCGATGGCTTCTCCACCTTCCCAACACCCTTATAAGAATCTCTTCGTCTTCTTCATCCTTCACCAAATCAAACTCCGGTAATATAACTTCTCTCTCCTCAATCCTCAACAACCCTCATGCCTCCGAAGCCAATGCCTCTTGGGTCGCATGGTGGTCCTCCTCCACCGTCCTCGCCCCTCCCGAGTCACCCTATCGCCGCCACCAAAGCCGCCTCCGACATCACCCGATTTGACTTCAACACCTACCTTACCCCTATCTTCGAACACTACCACCGCTTCGAGGACGTCCGCAACCACGCTTCAAAATCGCCGGTGAAGTCGATGACGAGGGTCTTGACATCGATGGCTTTTCTGATTCCGTCCGTTGGATCGTGGATTTTGAGTCTTGAGAGGTGGTCTGGAGAAGTTTCTGTGGTTGCAGATTGGCAACAAGGGTTCGGTTCAAAAGAGACTTAGGGGTTAGGGTGAGATTATAAAAAGTTTGAGGGCAAAACATTAATAAAGATAAGGGTAAAATAGTAAAAATGATGATTTTAAACATAAATAATACTTTAAGAACCATTTTGACAACAAAAAAGAGTTGTGACTAATTTGATTTTAACACTAAACTTTTATGACTAAAACATAGTTATCCCTAATTTGAATGAATGTGCCATATATGAATCTGTATTTTTATCACATAAATGATTGATTTGTTTCTTGATTGATTCTTTGATAATAGTCTTTAAAGATTTGATGTACTGAGAAGTAATTAGATCTTTCATATTTTGAATTATTGAGTTTGAGAAAATAGGCATTCAAACATATTCAAGAATCATTCCATATTTCTTTACTAACTCAGAGATGAACATGTAATTTGATGTGTATTAGAACCTTTAATAATCTAATAAGGTTTTGCATGAGATTGAATATGTGACATTTAATTCTTTCCAAGAATCTTGTTGATTGTTATAGGTTTAAATCATGATATGTGCATTATCTCTTTTCTTGTTTAATTGATCAAGAGATTGATGGTTAAGTAGGTTAAAGAGAAACTAGATCACTAAGAGATTATAATTTTGTTATACTAGGATTCATGGTGAATTTGGTATAGTTTGCAGAAAAAGAAAAGTAAAATTGGATTAGGAAGTTAGTTTGTGAACATCTCAAAGTCTTTGATCCTGTTTCCCTTAATTGATCTTTCTTTAGTATTTGATTTCATTTGCATGATTAGTTGCTGTAATTGTTTAAAAAATTGAGTTCTTGCATGCTTTCGTATGATCTTAATGGTTCTTTGTTATTTTCTTGTTTAGTGTTGCATTAATCTTTGATTAATCAATATGATCTAATTAGAGAACCATATTAGTAATATTGCTTAATCCACCTTTTTTCGTGGGAACGATACCCACTCTATAGTGGTACTACTTGATTCGGTATAGTTGTCGGATTGTTATGAAATGATTCGTAGCATCAGTGACTTCACCCAGGAGCTATTAATCTCGAAGAACACCCAGACCCTTGGCTAGTGTTCACTTGCATCCTATGCGACTAATTTATATCACATCAACCTCGAGAAGAAGATAAAAATGAAATTTGGGAATTATCATTCCAACATTAGTCATTGTAAGTTGTAAGATATTTCGGGCTAAATTGAGCCTTAATTCTAAATTGCCACATCGTTTAAATGCCATGTATCATATTAGGCAACTGTTAGAATAGGTGGTGTCGAGCGTGGCCTAGTTAACGATCACATAGGTGAAAAATTGACGGAAATAAAAAGAGCCAACAGAAGTCACATTTACAAAAATAAAGGGTTAAATTGATACATTTTGAATTTTAAGAACCAATTTGATCGAACCTGATCCTCGGAGATCACCGTGATATTTAACTCGATGAGATCCTACAGGAGATGGAATTAAGGAAGCAAAATAAATGCTGAGCTGTGAAATCCTAATTTGGCGATTTCACACGGGATTCTTCTCTCACCTAGTCTCGCTTTCTACATCCATTTGTTGACAGACAAAACTCAGAACCTTTCAAGAGATTTCTAACTGTAACACTAACACCCCATCTTCCTCATTCATGGAACAACAAACCAACACCGCCAACAACCACAACCAACCATCACCGTCATCATGGCCCACAAAGGCATGGCTTCTTCTCTCCGACGTTCGAGCCCAGTCCCCTCTCATCCAATGCATAACCAACTTTGTCTCCATGGACCTCATGGCCAACACTCTCTTGTCCGCTGGTGCCTCCCCCGCCATGCTTCACTCCCTTGAGGAGCTCCATGACTTTACGCCTCACTGCCGTGCTCTCTGCGTCAACGTCGGCACTCTCACGCCTTCCTGGCTTCCCTCCATGAAAACTGCTGCTCAACTCTGCTGCCAGCTCGGCACGCCGTGGGTTCTTGACCCTGTCGCCGCCTCCGCCTCCGGTTTCCGGTTGAAGGCTTGCATGGAGCTTGTGGAGTTGAAACCTGCTGTCATTAGAGGGAACGGTTCGGAGATCATTGCTCTCTCTATGGCTTTCACTCAACCCGGCAAGGTAAGAAAAATTGGTCTCTTTGCTTTTAGTTCCAAGTAGAAGTGAAAATTGAAAAAAGGTTTCTAGGTTTTTGAGCATAATTGTCTCTCTTCTTTGTTTCCTTGTTTTTCTCTTTAATAGCATAACTCAATTCAATTCAATGTAGATGACTAAAATGTTCAGGGATTTTCACTTTTAAAATAATTAGGGATTGGTTTTATTAGAGTTTTTGACAATTTCTCTGAAGGACTGCGATAGGAACCTCTTTCGCTGATATTTAAGAATGAGTGAGGTGGAATTTGGAAGACCAAAACTTAAACTAGATAGAAGTAAGGGAAACTAGGAAAAATTTGATCTAATAATATATTAAACAATTGAATTACGAATTCCCTAGCTTCTCAACGCATTTGTAGCACTCCGCCAGCTATTTAATCCATTCGTAGCACCTTCTCTGGCATGTACTCCTCTGATTCAACGCTGCGACGGTGGATAACTACGGCGTGTTCGTGTTGTGTCTGGTGAAGAGCAATTGCTGCAAACAGAATGGTGTTCGCTGCAGCAAACTAACCCGCCATGTGCAAAGACTTGAGGTATAGAAGCTGAATACATTGAAATAAGAGGAAAGATTCCCGAATCACTGGGATTCATTCCAGGACAATCGTATCCCTGAATTCTTTGGTTCTCTGAGTAATCTGAGGTATCTTGATCTGACGCCTTGTGGTTTTGGTGGAAAGATTCCAACTCAATTTGGTTCCCTTTCACATTTGAGATACTTAAATATTCAAGCTAAATTCTCTAGAGGATTCAATTCCATCTCAACTTGGAAATCTGTCCAAGTTGCGAATAATAACATCTCCGGCAATTAGTCATCTTCTCTATACAAAGTTACCATCATCCAAGATGCAAATCTTCTCCATTCCCTTTGACATAGCCATCAACAATAATGAAAATCTACACAAAATTTGAATAACCAAATCACATAGCTGAGTTATTTTTTTGTTTGTTGCTAATTTTCACATAGGCACCAGCTCAACATCTTTCTGGTGTTCTAATTTTCTTCACAGTTTCTTCCCTATACCTGAGTTGAGTTATTTTCTCATTTTCAGTGGTGATAATACATACATTTCCTCTCTATTCTGTTATTTTCCTACTGTGGTTTTTCTATCAAACTCCCAAAGACATAAACATGGACCAGAGTGTTGTAAACTCTAATCTTCCTTTAATTCTAAAAAATTGTTAATTTAAGTTTGCAATTTAACTATATTTTAAAGCATGCTTATGTATTCTGTACCAGATGATTTGGAGAATCAAGTTCAATGGCTCCTGGAAACATTCTAAGCTCGACTCTATCATGTAAAATGTCAAATCATTCATGCAACTGGTGGTGTGGAAAGGCTGTTGAAAAATATAATATGTGTAGCCTTTCTACTTGTAAAATTTGGCTTGCATGACCATTAAAAGCTTTTTATATCATTGAGTTGTTTTGGGTTTCAATCAAGATTATGTATCTTAGTTCTCAGCGGCAATGCTCTTGTCGTTCTGTTTTTGTTGGGAGCCTTCAGTACTATGTCTATACTGCCATATTCATAACAAGTAAAAATGAACAAATTAACTATGCTATAGTATGACTATTCATGACAGTTTTGTGTTGCATTTATTACCAATATTTGGGACATCTGTGGTAAATGTGGCCAGAATTGCAGTTTTGAACTCAATTAAGGAATGATAATGTTTTGTTTTAGCCTTTTAGGGTTCTCTCTCTCTCTTTCTTATTAGACTTTGGCAGTATGGATTTTCTGAGGATCTCTGATGAAGTACAATGAAATTAACGTCGCATTACTGGAAGCTTAAAATATTTTATTCAATAGTCATTGATATCATATTCTGAGTTTTCTTCATTTACCCAAACGTTGATGATGCATAGTCATTGTACATGATTAGCCTTATAACTTAGGATTTTCTTTATTTTTTCACCTTTTTATTTATTTATTTGTTTATTTCTGGAAGAGGAATGAAAATCTAGATTCTGTTCGTCAAAATATTAAACTAAAACCGAAAGGTCTTTATTTGTTCTCTACCCTTTTATCTGAGAAATTCCATCGTTTCACTTTGTAATATAGGTCTCCACTGTCAAGGGGACAGACAGCATCCATGAGTCAGTGGATGCAGTGGAAGCTGCGAAGTTATTAGCTAAAAGCAGTGGTGCCATAGTTGCTGTATCAGGAGCTACCGACATTGTCACGGATGGAAATCAAGTTGTTGGTGCTCACAATGGGGTGACATTGATGCAAAAGATAACAGCAACCGGGTGTTCGGTAACGGCACTTATTGCTGCCTTTGTTGCTGTTGACAAACTCCATGCTTTGGATGCAACCGTATCAGCATTAGCGGTATTTGGTGTTGCTGGTGAGCTAGGAATGAGGAATGCTAAAGGTCCTGCGTCACTGCGAATGCATTTGATAGATGCCCTCCATGGGCTTGATGAAGCTGCTTTGCAATCTCATGTTAATATCACAAGTTTGTCCTAAAATGTGAAGATCTGTGGTAAGTTGCAAATTAGTGATTATAATTTTATTATACTCTCTTACCGTCTATCGTGATGATTTTGTCTCACCATTGTGATTATAAAGGATGTGACGTTTTTTTTTTTTTCATTTTTATAATTTAGTTTAGTCAGCCATTCCAATAAATAGGTCTATTATTACAAAGATTTAAATCTTCGTAATTTCTTATTGATGTATAGGAATTAGTTTGGTTGAAGTTGTTCATGCACTCATTCTGAGAAAATGTTAACCATATTGAGGACTGGAACAACTGAACTGAGTATTTACAAATTACAATGGCATAGTATTTTCTCGTGTCATGAGGCATTTGCCTTTTATGGTTTTTCACTTTCTCTTTCTTAGGTCCTTTTGTCAACACCATAGTGAGTGAATTAATGTTTTGGGTGGGCTTTCTAAACTAATTGCCTAGCTGGCAAGTGAGTGAGAGACTGAGAAGAATGGGTATTCTGTTAGAAGTGGTAGGAAGGACAGGACTGAACCAGCTGGTTCCCGATTAACCCAGTCAAACCAGGCACCAAATTAGTTCGGTTCAAGATAGAAACTGGTTGGCAGGGAATAAGTCAAAAATCAAAAAAGTCGGTCAAAAAACTAGTAAACCGATCAAACTGATTTATGTTTAAGTGATTAATCAGTTTAAAATAATAAACCACAAAAACTTATATATTATTGTATATATTCTGATTAACCTCGGTTGTATCTGATTAAACTTTTAAGCATTTGAACCTCTAGCTCTAATGGTTTGATGACCGGCTCAGTTTTCATAACATTGGAAAGGAGAGATATAAGGGAAACCAGGAGAGATAGTGAGGGGATTATCTCAAAATTGTGGAAACTAGACGTTGAACAAAAGGAGAGTTAAGCCTCTCCAAAGCTTGGCATTACCACTAGTTCTTTATTTCATCAAATTGCACTTAGAAGAGTAAAACCACAGTGGTTTGCTCAAATCGTATAGATTCAATATTATTCTTGTGCATATCCACATATGTTTGGTACCAGTTCTTACAGATAGCTTGTGAATTGTTTACTTGTACGTTCCTACAACTCACTTGTGTAATCTCTTATTCTGAGTTATTTGGAGATTCTTACATTTGAAATCCCTCTTAAGATAGTTTCAGTTTCACTGTAAATCAGCTATATTATATTTTATAGCACCAAATTTCCAAGTGTCACAGGTTACCAAGTTGAAAAAGAAGAAAAGAAAACAAATGACCATATTGGTTACAATGAAGATTTCTGATACATTCTGCAATCAAACTGACAAAATACAAGACCAATCTCACAGTCATCTACAATCAAACAGCACCCAGTTGTTGTTATATTCTTCACATTATAGTTTTAGTAGTTCAAATGGACAGTGATCCTTAGCAATGTCTCTGCTCCATCAGTAGAAACCTGTCCTGGTGGGATAAGAGCTCTGAGCTCTGCGAAACCGCCTGCATTCTTGAACTTCCCTGTGCCCCCAATCACCGTCAACTGTGACATGGTGCTCCCTATCTTGTACAGGCCATAAAAGTTAAGGCTGTCTCCATACTCGCCTCCTTCAAACAAGGCGGTAAATGCCATCATCTGTCTACTCCCATCTGCTGAACTCGCCACGTACACTCCTTGAGCTTTCCCAACTACCTGTGACCCCAACTCCGGTTGAGCTGTTAAGACATCATCAATCACAGTGATCGTGCCGAAACCGAGTCCCAAACCATCAGGCCCTAACTGCAACTGGGCATTATTCTGGTTGTTGTTGCTGCCTGAGTTTCCTGCAAAGCTCGTACCAGACAAGCCGGTTCCAAGTGGGATCCCGAATACACCGTTGACACTGGGAAGAGCACCATTGGAATTGGGGACCGCAGTCTCACCTTGCGGAACGGTGAATCCTAATGGCATTGCGAAAGGAACTTGCCCACTGTAAATGTTCCCCAGCAAGCCGGTAACCGGCCTAGCTGTTGGGCTGGTTCCTCCTTGAATGTCATGCATGTACAACTCAATTATTGGTTCTTTTCCCGTGGCTGAAAGAGGGTCAATTGCTGATACACCAATCGCTACCCATTGAGCAATGGCAATTAACATTGCCATTGAAGCTGTAAATAATGATCTCATCATGAACATCTTCATTCCAAGTGTTTCAGATGTAGGTTTTGCTAGTTGTTCTATTTAGTAGAGAGTTCCTTTGTTTTATGAGTGCAATTGAATACAAAATCTTGGTATTATATAATATAGTAGAGAATGCATGGGTGAGTTTTGGAGTGGTTGTGAGAAAGGGGATATAATGAAGTTGTTGAATTTAATAAGCACGTTGATTAGTTGAAATGAGCCACTTCATTCTCTTTGTGGAAATGCATGGCAGAGAATAGTAATTTGGTTTAACCACTCAATCTCTAAATGCTTTTTCTACTAGATGTTCTACTACACAGAAAAACAATGGATTTAGAAGATGGGGGTACAAGTACAACTAAACCAAAGTCTAGTGACAATATTTTATGGAAAATCTGAAGAGGGAAGTGCGAGAATGGTATTTTCAACTATTGTATGAACAATGTTACTGTTAGTGTAGTATTTTCATGTTAACTGTCATCGTTACCAAATTACATTATTAAAAATTATTTTATTTGAATCACGCAAAACTTGGTTATTGTTTTGGAATAATTATAGTTAATAACCATG
Source organism: Stylosanthes scabra (assembly GCA_036250425.1). Lineage (NCBI taxonomy): Eukaryota > Viridiplantae > Streptophyta > Magnoliopsida > Fabales > Fabaceae > Stylosanthes > Stylosanthes scabra. The sequence continues at coordinate 52,726 of JASCZI010000280.1, forward strand.
TTTAAAATGTTGTAATTGAGTTTTCGTAGTAAAGATTAAAGACTCAATTTTGTCTTTCAAATTTTATACCTAGCAAAATTCAACTCTTCAGTTTTTAATTAATTTAAAATGCTCTTAAATTTAACTCCATAACTCAATTTAGTATATATATGGGACACATGGTAACAGATTTTTAACGAGTTACTTTGAACTTTGTGATCAGAGAATTTATTACAAGGACATAATTGGAATTGCAAGGAAGTGAACAGTTTGACTCTTATTGTGGATTTGCAGGTCTCGTGGG
>JASCZI010000281.1:19231-40232 GCA_036250425.1 Stylosanthes scabra
CAAGCAAAAAGATAATGCACATATCTTGATTTTAACCTATGATAATCAACAAGATTCAAGGAAAGAATTAAATGTCAATATTCAATCTCATGCAAAACCTCATTGAATTATTAAAGATCCTAATACACATCAAATCACATGCTCATCTCTAAGTCAAGTAAAGAAATATGGAATGATTCTTGAATATATTTGAATGCCTATTTTCTTAAACTCAACAATTCAAAACATGGAAGATCTAATTACTCGTCAGTAAATCAAATCTTTAAAGATCATGACAAATAATTAAACAAAAAGCAAATCAATCATTTATGAGATTGGAATATAGATTCATATATGGCACATTCATTCAAATCATCATCTCTAATGCAAAGAACAAATGTGAAATATCATTCTTGAACTAGTTTATGATACTAAGATTAATGCAAAACCAAATTTTATGTCACTTATTCAATTAAACTTCAATCTTGACAATTCACAAACCATTGATAATATGTTTAATCTCATGATCTAGAATAGAAATTAAACCAAAAGTAAGAACCAATTATACTTCTCGGTTGAACTTGATTCTTGAATTGATGAACAAGAAGAATCCTTTGAATTTGGATAGAAACTTGCAGATTTAGAAAAGATTCTTTGACTAATCCATTAGCTTGATAAAGAACAGAGCTCCTCCTCCTTAATCTCTATGGTGATTAGCCACTCATGATTATGAGTAACTCAAAGAAACTGATGAATGTGAATCTTGAATGCATGAACATTCAAAGAACTTAAGAAATTGAGAGAAAAAGAGAAATGAAGGATTCTGAATTCTGGAAAAAGATGAATACTAATATATTTTGATTTCAAAGAAAATGTTACAAAGTAATCTCTAATGATCAAATGGAATAGACTCTCTAAAAACTAACTCACTAAAAAAAAACTCCTTTTTATCATTGAAAATTTACCTATTTATAGATTTACAATTCCTAAATGAATTACAAATTCTTTTGAAATGAAATTCACTAAAATCTGAATTCTACAGAATGTGGGAAATCTTGGACTCACGCCTAGACTCTCAGAGGTGGCGCCTAGGCGTGAGTGAGTTGGGGTGCCTTCTTTCTTTGCTTGCTTCGGTTCACGCCTAGGCATGGTGAGTGGTGAAAGCCCACGCATAGGCGTGGATGCTTAGATGAGCCTCATGCCTAGACGTTGGTACTGGCGCCTAGGCGTAAGTGCTTGACATGGGTGCCACTCCTAGACTTTAAGACAGGCGCCTAGGCGTGAGTGATCTGCTGCTGTCTTGGTGTGTGTCACGCCTAGACTTCTGGATAGGCGCCTAGGCGTGAACTGCTGATGCTTTGATGAGAATGATGGTCATGCTTTGGTGAGCCTCACGTTTAGATTTTGGTGCTGGCGCCTAGGCGTGAGTGCTTGCTGCAGCTTTCTGTGATCAGTGTCACGCCTAGGCGTGGTGAGTGGTGAAAGCCCACGCCTAGGCATGAGTTGCTCTGCTGCAACTTCTCTGTTTTGCTCCTCTGTTCCTCTGTTTTCTTGCTTTTCAAGTTTCCTTATCCATTTTTCCTATAAATCATTGACAAAATACTCAAAGTATCTAATTGATAAAAGTATTGATTTGTTACAATGAATATTAAGCTATTTATGAACTAAATTATGTATAAATTAATAGGAATAACCCTTAATGATGCCCATGCATCAGGTAGGCAAGAGGTTCTAATTAAGTCCGTTGCACAATCCATACCCTCTTATGTTATGGGCTGCTTTATGCTGCCGAAATCCTTATGCAATCAGTTAGAGCGAATAATCAGTAATTTTTACTGGGGTGCTTTGAAGCCTTTAATCAAGATCTTTTGGCAAAGCAAGGATGACGCTTAATGAAGAATCCGAAATCCCTCACAGGTAAGATGTTGAAGGCAAAGTAGTACTTTAGGAGAAAATAATTTACATAATCAAATGTGGGATACAATCCTAGCTATACTTGGCCGAGCATCACAGAAACTAAATGGGCTCTGGAAATGGGAGGTTTATGGAGAATAGGTCCAGGTAGCAGCCCTAGAATCTGGGGAGATCTTTGGCTTCCTCATCAAAACAGTCATAAAATTTGGAGCACTAGAACATGTTTTGAATAGGAAGCTACTATGGATAACCTAATCAATTAGGAGTACAAAGTTTGGAACCAGGAACTAATCAACAACACATTCCTACCATTTGAAGCAGAGCAAATACTAGCTATATCGATTGATATTCAAGCACAAGAAGAAATCTACAACTGGAAATTTAACAACAAGGGAGAATATGAGGTCAAGAAAGCTTTCCATCTTATCCGAAGCAATAATCTCACCAGAGAGAAGCAATCCAATTGATGAAGAGGCAAAAATCGGTGGAAACAATTTTGGAAACGAAAGACCCCTCTCAAAACTCAAAACTTTCTCTAAAGACTGATGAATAGATCTTTGCCAACAGGAACCAATCTGCAACCAAGAGAGGTAAGGTGCTCAGCGATTTGCCCTAATTGTGGAGGAAGAAAAGAAAAAGACTCTCACCTTTCAGAGACTGCTTATGGATTAGGCACTTCTGGTTTTGTTCCCCCTTCACACTTCGAACACAGGTGGCGATGAATTCTTCGCTCCAGGACTGGATTTATGAATTGCTTATGGTTCTGAAGGAGGAAAGGCAAACGCTATTTGTGTGTTGTCTTCACACAATCTGGCAGGCAAAAAATAAATTGGTATTTGAGAAGCAGGAATCATAGATGGAGTCAATATTGGAGAGAGCCTACCAACTCGAAGCAGACGCAGATTTCCAGAACCCCCAATCGCGTGTTCATGGAGAAGCTCCTCCTGGAAGCCAAAGCTCAAACGTTTGAATTTCACCCCACCGAATAGGTACAAGATGAACATAGACGCTGCAATGATAAATGGTAGAAGGGGAGGAGTATGTGTGGTGGTTAGGAACTAGGATGGGGCAATTATGGCTGCTCCCACGCTGGATGTTGCCTCTTCACTTTCGGTAAAAGAAGCAGAAGGGGATAGTATTTTAGTTATTAATGCCTTAAACTCTATACATGATTATAGTGGGTCTTTTGTAACTATCATTGCAAACTGTAAAGCTCTTTTGCATAGTTTTAGGTTTTACAATTTCATACATGTTAAAAGAAATAGTAATTTAGTGGCTCATACTTTAGCTAATATTGCTCTTATCAGTCTAAATTTGATGTGGCTGAAGAAAATCCCATAGAGATTTGTAATTTGGTTCGCTTATATCTTGGGCCTATATTCTCAATATAACTTGTTCCTTTAAAAAAAAGAAGTTAGTGGTGGACCATTGAGCACAGAGGTGCTTCATGAGTTAGAATATTTCGAAGGGAGCGTGTGGCACATTAAGACGAGTGAATGTTTGTAATTTAATTTTTGTACATATAAAAATACCAAAATACATAGTGGCTAATTTTTGTGTGCAAATAGAATTTCTCATTTTGTATTTCAACATAGATTATACATCGATGACTAATTTTGGTGGCTCATTTTAATGTACACCTAACATAACCCACAAAATAAGAAAGATATTTTACACTAGTGTAAGTGATTTTTGACTTACATCAATTAATAGCCACTAGATTTACATCAAATCTAATGATGAAATTTTATTTTTCAGTGAGACATTAATAGCCTTTAAATTAATGTGAATCTAGTGGTTATATATGAGTATAATTCAAAAATCACTTATATTGGAGTAAGACTATCCTCCTGGTCAATATATAAACAAAAGACATGTTAAGCATAAAATAACTTATTATATATATGCCTTTTTTCAATAGTTTAAAGTGTGGTATGTGTATATATATAAATTTCATAACTCTAACTTATCGAACAATAAAGCAAAGAATTGTTATGCGTAAGTCTGTAACATGTTATAGGATTCATCTGAAGAACTTTTCTTGAACAATTATTACTTTACACTTAGTTCACTTTCTGTACTATTATTGCTTCTATTTGTAACATTTGGATCCATACCTTGCTTCCATGAATAACAAAGGGATCCAAGCATGAAGCATGCATGTTTAAATATATATAAATAAGCATAGCAATAATATCAACACATCTTGATTTTCCAATTATTGCTCATAGCTACCACACGAATGGCTACTTCCACACCTTTCTCAGTTTCATGCATCACTTCACAAGCTAGATTGCTCTACAAACAAAATCCAAAGCAACCATCCCATAATACAACATTATCACTGTTTGGACACAAATCTTCACTTTGCAATAATCCTCTAAGGTACAATAATGGTGCTTTTTCTCCACTTGTCATGAAACCTAAGAGAGCTCATCATGTTGGTGTAGTGAAGGCACAGTGGAACAGCAGGAGCATTGAGGTGCTTGATAAGCAGCACATTCCTGTGTCTTTGGCCAAATATGTCTTTGATCTCTCTGAAAAATTCATCAAGGAGAAAGGCTCCTTCACTATTGTTTTATCTGGCAATTCTGTCAAGTACCTTAAGTAAGCATATGGCGCTATATACTTTTTTAATAGGTTCGACTAGAAAATCAATTTCTTTTCTGATCAACCAAAATTCTAAACTCTAAACCCTCCAATAATAAGGAGTTTTACAATTTTTTTTAAAAAATACTAATGTTTACTAATTAAAAATTAGTTATATGTGCTTGTTCTTTTCAGCATATTCTTCTTGCATTGCAATTGAGTTCAAGCAAATAGTATTGTAAAAAAAAAAAAAAAAAAAAGCCTTGTTAAAAAAAGTATTACTATAAGGCCTCCTACCTAGATGATTCTTTAATTTTTCTATTTAAGATAGAAAATTATTTAAAGAATGTTACATGATGATGTGTTACATTTGCAGGATGTTGGTGGAGCCTCCATACATTAACACTATCCAATGGTCTAAGTGGCATGTATTTTGGGCAGATGAGAAAGCAGTGCCTAAAACCCATCTAGACAGCAACTATAAGTTTGCTTATGATAGATTTATTTCCAAGGTATAATATACTATAAATTATGTGTTCTTTAGTCCCTAAAATTTCACTGAAATTGCAAATTGATTCTTAGAATTAAAAAGCTGGTAATTGGATTTCTATAACTAATAAAAATTTGTAATTAGATTTTTGTCATTTAAAAATTGTTGGAGTTAATTGAATATTTCTTAACATATTATTCTTCAATTGGATAATGACAATTGCCATATCAACTTTTGAACTTGAAAATATAAACTTTTTTCAATGGTGAGAATGTAGTAATAAATTTTTATTGGTTGTAGAGACTCAATTATATACATTTTAAGATTTGCAATTTGAGTGAAATTATAGGTGCTAATTGTATAATTTAATCCACAATATATAAATGCTTTAAACATTAATCTTTATAAGATATAACAATAACTCTGTATTTTTATTAAATCTCTAAACAGGTGCCAATTCCTATGAATGTGAACACAATTGATGATGCTCTATCAGCTGATATAGCTGCTGATGTGTATGAAATTGGCATCAAAATCAAGGTTGATAGCAAGGTGATAGCTTCATCACCAAACACTAGACTTCCAAAATTTGATCTCATGTTACTAGACATGGGACCAGAAGGGCAGTTAGCTGGTCTATTCCCAGGGAACCCTGCTCTAACAGAGACTAGAAAGTGGGTTACTGCGGTTAAGAACGCGCCTTCCCCGCCGGCGGAGAGGATCACTCTCACGCTTCCTGTGATCAATGCTTCTTCAAACATAGCAATGGTGGTGACTGGTGCTGGTAAAGCAAATGCAGTGCTGAATGCATTGGGAGAAGGTCAGCAGGGTGATGAAAAGATGCCTGTTCAATTGGTTTCTCCAGAAGGTGAAATGAAATGGTTTCTAGATAAGGGTGCAGGCTCATTGTATTTAAATAGATCCTAACTTCACGAACCTGCCAATTTTTTCGAAACTTATTACTAAAATGTCACTATTTTAAAACTAATTACTTAAATGCCACATTTCATATGTTACCATGGCATAGAAGGAAGTGGCATTTAGACAATTAGTTAAGAAAAAATAACATTTTGATAATAAGTTTTGGAAAAATAGCGCATTGATATAAAAGTCTATATACTCTATTTATTTATAAGTTTTCCTAATAATATCAAGAATAAGGTGTGTGATAGTTAGTTGTTGATCAAGGACATCAAGGACATTGTTCAAATTATTGTACCTTAGTTTCTTGTATGAGGTTGTTTTATCATGCTCTGATTTACATGTTAAAGAGGAACTTATCTGTTATACATTATTAACAGGTGTGTGAATAAAATGAAGAAGTGTTTTAACTAATATTTTGAGAAGACTTGGAAATGAAATACTTATTTATAATAAGATTTTTTTTTATTTTTGTAGGATTATAAGAGTAAATAAACAAAAATTAACACGAAAGAGTATAGAAAGATAAAAGTGCATCTAAAAGATTATAAAATAATCTGATATATTCCAAATGAGTATCCACCCTTCCAGTATCTGATTGAAAATTGCGGACAGGCATGCACTACTTTGTAATCCCTAAAACAACTATAAAACCGCTGAAAACCCAGTTTTAGTTTGACAGGCATGCACTACTTTGAAAATTGCGGACAGGCATGCACTACGTTTTAACCCTAATATTTTAATCATAAAAAAGTTTTAAATGTCCTATTTTTATCCCAATATTATATTTGAAATAAAAAGATAATTGGAAAAATAACTTTCACATTAATTTTCTGTCTCGACAGCTGCATGAAATATCATTATTGAAAAAAAAATAATAAGAAAAACTATGAAATTAAGATTATAAATAGTGTAAAAATCACCATTGTTTGACTAAAATCAGATTAAATTGACAAATAAAAGTCAAACAATACCATTCAAATCATAATAAATTACATCAATTTTAAACTTTTAAATTGAACCATAAATTGCAATACAAAAAAAAATTGAAAATGGAACCGTTCATCGAACGAATGCCATATGGAAGTAGAAGTTCAAAGGTTAAATAAAAATAGAATTGGATATAATAAAATAATATATTTATATATAAAATATATAATTAAAAAAGTTAAATTTTTTTGTGATTTATTATTTTAAATCCGCTAAAAAACCAAAAGTTTGACTAGTTGCCGAGTTTTTCTGAATAATTTTTTTAATTCACCGTACATGATGAGATATGTAATATAAAATAAAGAAAAATAATTTAGAAGTGTAATTCATAATCATAATTATTCTCTTAATTTTTATATAGATAAAGAGTTTTATATTTTAAATGTTTTTAAAAAGGTAACATTTATAATTGAATTTTTTATCTTTTTAAGTATTAGGCCGATAATTAAGCTTATGAATTAGGTCTCTCCTTCATCACAACTCTAAAATAAATTTTGAGTAATGATATAAATACATACATCCATGCATCCATCTCAATAAAATAACTCATTTTCTTACTGTAATTCAAAATTTCTGTGCTAGACTTCATTATTTCTGTATTCAAAATTTCTATATTAAACGTCATTATTTCTGTGTTTGATATGTAGAGTTATTAGGTGTAAAAACACATGGATGGATATATGTAATAGCCCACATTTATATATTAGTAATTATCATATATATTTTATTTATTTGAAAAAAAGGCATACTATTATAGTAACAATAATTCTAGGTGAATAAGTGATTTCACCAACCAAGTCCTACCCATATAAACTAGTTCACGCGCTTTTCCTCATACGTCCTCTTTCTCTTCTTCTTCGCACTTCTCTGATTCGTTAGCGTTTCTCCTCCTCCTCCTCATTCGTCATCGTTGTCTCATACTTGTCATCTTCATATTGTAATTATTTTCTTCATCATTATTGTCATTGCCATTGTCCTCGTCATCTTCATCGTCATCAACATCTTTTTCTTACGACCATATTATTATTCTTCTTCTTTCTTGCTTTTATTATGAAATTTGATGTTTATTAGTAGAGGAGGAGCTATAAATGTTAAGAAGATGAAGAATGATATAACAGGGAGGGTGGTGCAATGAAAAAAGAACAAAAACAGAGGAGACTAGAAATGATGATAACCCGGAATGGAAGCATAGAGTATAAGCATACTATATTTTGGTTCATTTTAATAATATATTTAAGTTCATTTTTCGGTTCATTAAAATTTTTTATTTCGGTTAAGAATAGCATTTTATTTCGATTCAGTTTTTTAGGTTTAATTTTTTTTAAAGTCAATTCAGTTTTTCTTAATTTGGTTGTACTTTTCGTTTTTTCGGTTCATTAATTGCTTTTATTTCGATCCAATTTTTTAGTTTTACATTATTTAATACTTTACTGTTGTTTTTGTATTTTTCAGTTCATTTTTCTATTGTATTTCGGTTAGATATACCTTTATATTTCGATTCAATATACACCAAAGAAGAAAAGGAAAGAAGGAAGAAGAAGGAGGAACAAAAAAAGTAGAAGGAAAGAAAAAGAAGAAGGAGGAAGAAAAGAAGAAGGTGCTTACGGAAGAGGAGAAAAAAGACGACGATGACGAAGGAAGCACTGGCGGAATTGGAAGAAGAAGAAGAAGACGACAACGACGACAGAGAAATAGTAGGCGGAAGAAGAAGGTACTAGCGGAGGAGGAAGAATAAGGCGACGATAGCAACCACGACAGAGGAGGAAGAAGACAACGACCACGAAGGAGTAAGCGTGTGTGCACGCACTTTTGGTGAGAGTGGTGTTTATTGTTGGTGAAAGACTTGATTAACACTTGGTTGATGATTTTACTTGTTCAAATATCATGATTATTATAATAAACACTTTTTGTTAATTCTGATAAATATATATAATAATTTTACTCCACTTGATTATTTCTAAATTTATATTTAGTTAAGCTTCTGACATATATCTATTAATTTTTTATTTTATTCACATATTATTAAGGTTTAATTACTCCGTTAGTCCCTATAGTTTTACCAAATTTTTAATTGGATCCCTATATTTTTTTTTTTTGAGTCTCTATACCATTTTCAAATTTGTAATTAAATTCTTATTGACAATAAATATTAAAAGAAAATATTTATAAAATGTGAATTTTCTATTTTTTCGTATCTTATACTTTACATAAGGCTTGTACTCACTTAAATATATTTTCATTTACATTTTTCATCAATATTCTTTGAAAATATTCTTAATTTGTATGAATCAAATTCTCATATCTTTAGAAAGCTTAAAGTATGTTAACGAAGAGGAAGAATGTTAATTTTATTATTCTAAAATAGAGATAAATATTATATTTAGCAGAGTTAGCTATTAGTTTTTATGATATCTTTAATTTAGAGATGAAAATTTTCGTTAATTCTAACATTTTCGTTACAATGGAGACCTAATTGCAAAGTTTAAAATAATATTATGACCTAATTGAAAGAAAAAAGTATGGGACCTAATTCAAAATTTCATGAAATTATAGGACCTATGGATTAATTTAACCTATTATTAAACTTTATGTAAACGAATAAATTATTTAAACTTTATATAGAAGTATCACAGTACAATATTTAAATAAACTATTTAATTCAACCAAAAAGAGATAAAAAAATACATAAATTAATAAAAGTCTCATGAGTAAATCACTAAAATCCAAAGATTTGATCCGAAGAGCTTTTCTTAGACTATGATTACTTTACACTTGTTTCTCCTTTCACAAGATCTCCAATATAATTTGCTTCTACCATTAATATTTGGATCCATACCTTGCTTCACTAGTAACCAAAGAATAATCCAATCATCTTAACATATAAATAAGTGTACCCAATCACTAAATGGAAACACAACCAAAATAATTAATCTTGATCTTCCAATTCTTCATAGCTACCACACCAATAATGGCTACTACCACACCATTCTCCATCTCATGCATTTCACAAACTAAATTCCTCCACACAAAAAACCCACACCAACCACCCCATAACACATTGTTGCCAAACAAATCATCACCATCATCACTACTTTGCAACCCTCTAAGGTACAACAATGGTAGTGTTGCTCCAATCGTAATGAAGCCCAACAAAAGGGGTAGTAATGGTGGATTTTCCATTAAGGCATTTAACAAGACTGTGGAGGTTCTTAACAAAGAGTACATATCTGTGTCTTTAGCCAAATATGTGGCTGATCTATCTGATAAGTTCATCAAACAGAGAGGCTTTTTCTCTATTGCTTTATCTGGCAACTCTGTCAAGCACCTCAAGTAAACATACACATTTCTTTAAGGGGAATAAGATTGTTACATGTATATATAATTTACAATTGATTGTTAATAAGTTTTTTACATTGATGATATAAAATTTTCAGGGCCTTGGTGGATCCTCCATATGTTAACACAATTCAATGGTCTAAGTGGCATATATTTTGGGCAGATGAAAAGGCGGTGCCTAAAACTCACATAGACAGCAACTACAAGCTTGCTTATGACACATTTATTTCTAAGGTATAATATATATTTGAGTTTAATTTTGATAGATTATATTCAGACATTAACTGTTCTTTCTATATTTAATTTTTTTCTTGGACTACTTTTCTATATTTAATTGAATGCCCTAACTAAGAAGAAAAAGAAAAGAAAAAAAAAAACAATTTCAGCCCATAAATAAACAAATCCAACCGCACACAACTTTTTGTATAATTGTTATTTTTTCTTTTTCTTTTTTTTCATTTTTTCCAACACTTCAATTTCATCCCGTCACTAGCCACCACTTGCTGCTGAGTGTGGGGCGCTCTAAATTTTATATTCTAAATTTTAAATTTTAAACTATAAATATCCTAAATTATAAATCTTAATTCTAAACAGTAAATTTTAAATTTTATATCCTAAATTAGTTTTACGTACTTTATTTCATTTTTAATTTATTCTTTTTACTTGAATTTCATATTTTTTATTATTTTCAGTTTTAGATATTTCTTTTAATGTTCATATTATTGGCTAATTTTCAAATTTGTTGGCTGAATTAGTTTAAATGATTCTCTGGACTTTTTCTTAATTGAATATATTGACATAAGAATGATTATATGAGGCAGGTGCCAATTGGTGTGAATGTGAACACCATTGATGATGCCCTATCAGCTGAAGTTGCAGCTGATGCGTATGAAACAAACATCAAAATCAAGGTTGATAGCAATGTCATAGCTTTGTCACCAAACACTAGATTCCCAAAATTTGATCTTGTTTTATTGGACATGGGATCAGAGGGCCAAGTAGCCGGCCTGTTCAGGAAAAACCCTGTCCTAACAGAGACTAGAAAGTGGGTTGCCGCCGTCAAGAATGCGCCGCCGCCATCCGAGAGAATCACCCTCACACTCCCGGTGATCAATTCTTCTTCAAACATAGTCATGGTGGTTACTGGAGCTACTAAAGCAGATGCTGTCTATGCTGCTTTAAAAGAGGATCAAGGTGATGATAAGATGCCTGTTCAATTGCTTTCACCAGAAGGTGAAATTAAATGGTTTTTGGATAAGGGTGCAGCTTCAAAGCTATATAAGTAGATTATATTAATTAATAAATCTATGTAGTAATAATAATAATAATAATAATAATAATAATAATGTCTTTTTGTTAATTTATTCATCAAGTATTTATTGATGAGGAATAAGGTTGTGTGTGTTTTGCTTCCATAGTTGAAATTATTGTATAAGTTTTCTTGATGAACTTTATCATGCACTACTTTTCTATATGTAAAAGTGTGATAAGACACATAAATAGAAGGCATCGTTTAACTAACTAACGGATACATATACAGAAGGTTATAACTAATTCTGTTATATTAGTTAAGTGATGTCTAACTACTTATGTGTCCTATCAGAACCATAAATATATATGCTTAATATACTAGAGTTTGAAATAAAGAAATATTTTATTATATTATATATTGTAATTATATTTTACTTTTTTTATCTCAAATAACTGTCTATTATTTGGATAAATTACGAAAGATGTCTCTCAGAGAAAGTATTGGTAACCAACAAAAAATTAGTCAAATTAACGAGAAATTTTTTCAAAATAATAAAATAAATTTTATTTCCAAAAAAAAGTTAATAAGACACTAATTCCCATAAATCAACTTTTTTTTTGTGGTTGCATCATATTCGCAAAATTTATGGGCGTTTTTGTGAGAAAAGCACATTCACCACAATGTTGGGCGAACTTGATGTGCAATTTTGAATTTTACACCAAGCTCGCCTAACAGTAAAGCAAACTTCATGCATTTTCACTATGTTTTTTGGCGAACTTAATGCACAAACGCACAACTCTTTGGCGAATTTGGTGCACCCTTGCTCCCTGTAAATATGACCCTCCGAAACTATTAGTTTATACACTCAATTTTCACTTCTCCTTTCTCACTAACTTACCTTTCCTTTCTTTTCTTCTGTCTCTAAATTTTTGTATGCAGTTTTCTTTATTTTTCATTTGTGTGGGTGAAAGAATATTAGTTTCAATACACTATACTGGTCAAATAAGAAAAGACCAGCATGAGAATGATATTTTTAGTTGTTCTCAGTCGACCTTCTTTTGTTGGCCAAATGAGGAGATGTGTTTGCAGCAACAGAAAGATTTTATTATGCGCTCTATTGGACAGGATCATAGAAAACGAGTATAGAAAGTTTGCATGAAGTGGACGGAATCTTTTACTTCAAAAGGTATTAATGTATTCATTATAGTCCTGTGTTAGTTAATTGTTGATGAATCAATTTGATAGTTGTATTATGTATTTAGTTTCACATATTTCGTTTACGTGACGATGAAGACGTTGCACTAATCCACGCCTGGCACATACATTTACTTGTTATTCCTTTGTTAGAATTATATGCTCTTCTGATCGACGATGGGAATAACTTGGAGGCTGGCTCACAATCTGGTGGGGAGACGAGAAGAAATATTAGGCGGTTGATGCTAGATCTTAACAGGAAGCCCGAGGGAAATAGTGAGGGTTTCATCCCATTTTCAAATCAACTAGTGGCGGATGTGGTCGATAGTCATGATGAATCTATGGTTGAAGATCCAACCACACATCCTTACCTGCTTAATCATGATTCTGATAATGATGATATAGATAATGAGCCGGTGGTTTTCCCTCATGAGAAGGAGGAGGATGAGGAGAAGAAGAACAACAACAACAGCAAGGGGTAAACTACTTCGCACAGTCGCAACCCGCATATGCACAACCAGTGATTAGTCGACCATATGATCATCATACACACTTCAGAACACGTAACATCGGGGCAATGAATCAAGGTTCTTATGAGCTTCAAGAAGGTCTTGATGATATTCCAATTGATGAGTTTGAGGTTGGCCAAAAATATGCAGACAAAGAAGCTGTTATGTTGGCTGTGAAGACATATAGCATCAGAAGATCAGTGGAGTACAAGATCCTAGAGAGTAACAGGTTGAAGTATGTAGTGCAGTGTGCCCAGTTTGGACCGGTGTGTCAGTGGAGCATCCACATATCCTATCGCAGAAAACAGGAAATATGGAAAATAAGGAGATAAAATGGTCCTCATTCTTGTATGCAAACCTCTGTAAGGCAACCGTCAATACGCAACCCTCGTAATGAAGCTCTCACTCACTAATGCATCCACTAACGGGATCCCCATCAATACGCAACCCTAACTGGTAAGCCACGTCTTGCAAAGTAATACTCATCTCTCTGCGTGGCAAATCAAAAGAGTATGTCTCTGGCCTCCACCTCTCAAGCAAGGCAGACACCAAGGCTCAATCGCGGTCCCACTCAAACATAAAAGCAACATGCTCAAACCCAGCTCGCCAGAGTAAGTCCCAGATACGCTCATCTGGCCGCTCCATAATGTTACACCGAGTGCGTATAACCCTAGGATCCTATAAAATAATAAAAAAAAATTCTTTAAATTAACACAATCCTATGTATCACAAATCTTAAATCCACCCTATACACTTTACATACCATCTGTGCAATTCTTCCTACAATATGGTTTATCGCATCCAACCTATATAGTGTGTCCTCATACCCCCAGCAGATATCGATGTTACTCCATTGACGGTGAATAAACAAAAAGTCAAACTAACCAAACAAAAAATTCAATTTAAGAAAAAATTAACTAAATAATTTTTCAGAGCTAAATAATATACATAACTAAAATAACAATGATGATTGAAAAAAAAATTATACTAAAGTCATGAAGGAACTAAATAAATAAATAAAATTAACTAAATAACATAACTACCAAAAAAATAATCATCCCAACTAAACTAATTATTAATAAAGCTATCTAAAATAACTAAAATAAACATAGGCAAATCAATAGAATTAAATAAAAAATAAATTAATTAAATAATAAAGATAATTTTAAAAAATAAAATAAAACTAGTAAAACAATAAATAAATACTACAACTTAATTAATAAAACTATCTAAAACAAATTAATTATATAAATAAATAATAAATAATTAATTAAATAAAAAAGGAAAGGAAAGGAAAGAAAACTTAACGGTGTTGGAGAGAAAAGGATGGGACGAACAACTTTTGACTTGGAGTAAAAAAATGTGTGAGCATGGTATATATACCCACTGTGTTAGCCTCTCTGTAAAGCAGCACTGCAGGTCCATACATGTTTGCCTAACATATGGACCAACTTCATGTAATTTTGTGCAATAGTGTGGTGTATTTATATTTGTGCCACGTTGTTGGGGAACATGATTCAATTTTTCAAGAATTAATGTCTTGTTAATTTTTTTTGGAAATAAAATTTTATTTTATTTTATTTTAGAAAATTTTTCATCAATTAATTTAGTATTTTTTTTAAAAATAAAATATCTAAATTCTAAAAAAAATAAAACATCTAATTTAAGTTGTTCAGAAAAAAAAATAATAACCAAAATACTTTTCAACAATTTTAGTCATTATATACACTTTGTTAGTATATTTTGATTTTTCCCTTCAAAAAATAAAAATATACTGATTTATTAAATGTCGACAAAAAATAAAATTATATTAATCACGTAATATTCTTCGTTTGAAAATAATATGTATACTCTTATACAGATTCAAATTATACGCAGAATACTTAGAAAACACAAAAATAAAGAAAGGAAAAAAAAACCACCATAATTTTTATTCCTTCACTCTATATCTCTGCATCTTTTCCCTCTACATTAGAGTAACCACCTGAAAATAATGGTATTTATTTCTGTGTCCCAAACATAGGTCTAACTCTAGTTATTTATGCTTCCAAGCCAACATATATAGTACAAAATTGTTCATATTCCAAATAACTGTATTTGATTCATATATGTATATGGTATAGGAACATGCGAATCGTAAAATTAATACCTGTTAAATTGGAACTCAATGCCTATTCTCTCATTTGTAAAATCTTCAATGATCCAGCTTCTTAATTATTTTTCAGCTTTTGTATCATATATAGGGTGGAGCTTAATAGGGACAACGGGGCATAGTCCCCCAAAAAATTTATAAAAATATTAGTACTAATTTTATATAAGTGACAAGATAGATTGGTTGGTTGCATGCTTACTCATTCAAAACACAAGATGTGTGTTCGAATAATTTCTGTTAGCCTTTTTTCAGCTCAACTATTAATGTAAAATGATAAATTCCTTTAAAAAAAAAATTGTAAAAACATAAAGCATTTGCAATTTTCAAAGTTTTAATATTTCAAATTAAGTTTCAAATAATTATAACTTTTTTTCATAACATCTTTGACAAATTGAATAATTTTTAATCCCTTTAATATAGTATTATTTATATTTTTTGTTCCTTAATTGATTTCTTTAAAAAAAAACACTTGAACATTAAATAAGTATTATAATTTTTAATATTTACTATTTGAACTATATATAACTAGTATATTTAACCCGTGCGATACACGGACTTTGTATTATAATTTATTTGTAAGAAATAAGTTATCCACTAATAAATAAGTGCCATCAAATAATAATACATTAAGTTTGTCCAAATCGACAAAACTAAATTAATATTGTGAGATACATGACTATCGAAAACATCTCACGTCCGTACATTGGTAAAAATTTACCACAACTTGATCGCTTTCTCCCTCTCCTTCTCATTATCTCTCTCTATTTCCTTATCTCTCTCACCCTCGCTTCATTCCTCTCTTTCTTTCCCTATCTATCTCTCTTCGTCTTTCACCCTCTCTATCTATCTCTTTCCTCCTCTCTCCCTCGCTCTCTCTTTCTCTTTCCTCTCTTTCTATCTCTCTCTTTCTCTCTCCCCTCTCTCTCTTTTCCCATCTCTCTGTCTCTCTCTTCTTCTATCTCCCCCTCACTCCATTCATTTTTCTCTTTCTCTCTCTTCATTTTTTCTCTCACCCTCTTTTCCATGCTCCCTACCTCTCTCATTCTCTTCCTCTATTCTCTTCCTCTTTCTCTTCCTCATTTTCTTTCTTCTTTTTTCATGTCTTTCTCTTATCCTCGTTCTCTTTTTTTCTTTCCATCTCCTTCCCTTTCTCATTCTCACTCTATCTCTTTCTTTATCTCTCACTCCCCCTCTTTCTTTTTCCCTATCGCTCTCTACTTATCTCCTTCTCTCCCTCTCTTCTTATCTCCCTCTCGCTCTCTCCCCTCTTTCCTTATCTCCCTCCCATTCTCTTTCCCTCTCTCTCTTTCCTTATCTTTCTCTCCCTCCCTTTTTCCCTATCTCTCTCTCTCCCTTTCTTTCTTTCTATCTCTCTCCCTCTTTTTCTATCACTCTCTATTTTTCCCTATATCCCTTTCTCTTTATATCTCTCCCTCACTCCCTCCCTATCTTGTTTCCTCCCTCTCTCCCTTTCTTTCTCTTACCCTCCCTCTCTCTCCCTCTCTTTAATCTCTCTCTCTCCTCTCACTCTTTTCCTATCTTTCTCTTCTTCTCTTTTCTTCTATAGTTATATATATCTCTTTCTCGCTCTCCCTCCTTTGCTCTCTCTTTCTAATTCAGCTAAGATATGCTTTGTATATTATTTGAGTTAATTTTTAAATGTCAAATTTACATTAAAATTATTTTAGTAAAATATCATAATTAAAATAGAAATTATAATGAGCATGTCCAATTGGATTTTAAATTCATTAGTAAGCATGTTTACAATTTCAAAATACCACAAATTAAAGATAATTAAAAAAAATAAAAATTCTGATAAAGCATTTTCAATTGTACTTTAAATTTATTAACGATATTTTATTTTTTCATTATAAATAGCATTTCTTGGTAGATACAATTATTTTAACCTGAGAGAAACAAAAAAAAAATTATTTTAACCTAAGCAGACAATAAATAAAATAATAGTCATACTACAAATTATTTAGTAATCTTATATTGAGATCACCCTATTAATATTCATGATATTATATAGTACAAACTTTATAAAAAAAAAAAGGAACTAATAGTAACGCTCAAAGAAAAAGTAAAGGTGTTTCATTAAAATAAAATAATAACAGTCTGATGCTAAAGAAATTTGAAGGTAGAAAAAAAACTAAACTAATTTAAAAAAATAGAAATTTTAATGAGTACTTTTGATAAATTTTAAATTCATTAACATGTATGTTTATAATTTCAAAATATCATAATTAAAAATAATATAAAAAATAAAAATTCTAATGAGTACTTCTAATTGAAATTTATACAATTAATTGTAATAAGATTAAGATAAGATAAAATTAAGATTTAAAATTTGAAATTTTAAATACGATTAATGTAAAAAATAAACATACAAAAATTTTATTTAAAATCCCTTGACAACCATATAAATTATAAAATTTTATAACTTAATTAAAAAATAAATCATTTTAAAATTACTTCAACAACCATATCTGATATTTGAAATTTAAAATTTTAAAATCAGTTAATTATGCCAATTAAAAATAATTGAAAAACAAATTTTCTAATGTCGACATCTAAGCATTTAGCTCCCTAAATTCACTCTCCAGCCGCCACGTTAGCAATTGAGCTTCCCAATTGTATACTACTAGTATCTAATCCGTGCGACGCACGGACTTTGTATTATAATTTATTAGAAATAAGTTATTCACTAATAAGTAAGTGCTATCAAATAATAATGCATTGAGTTTGTCAAAATCGACAAAACTAAATCAATATTGTGAGATACATGACTAACGAAGACATCTTATATCCACACATTGGTAAAAATTTATCACAACTTTATCCCTAAACTTTAAGTTTCCATCAATGAGCCCAAATACAAAATATATGACGCTCTTTTCTTCTTCTTCTCATTATCTCTCTATTTTCTTACCTCTCTCAACTTCGCTCCGTCCCTTTCTCTTCTTTTCTGTCTCTTTCTTTTTTATCCTTCTCTCTTCGTCTCTCTCCTTCTCTTTCTATCTGTCTCCCCCGCTCTCTCTTTTTTTTCTTTCCCCCTCTTTCTATATCTCTTTTTCTCTCCCTCTCTCTCTTTTGCTATCTCTCTCACTCTCTTCTTTTATCTCCCCCTCACTCGCTCTCTTGTTCGCTTTTCATTTTTTCTCCCTTATTCTCTCTTCATTTTTTTCTCACTCTTGTTTTCTCTCTCTCCCTCCCCTCCTTCTCTCTCTCTCTCGCTCTCTTGTTCGCTTTTCATTTTTTTCTCCCTTGCTCTCTCTTCATTTTTTTCTCTCACCCTTGTTTTCTCTCTCTCCCTCCCCTCCTTCTCTCTCTTTCACTCTCTATTTCTTTATATATCTCTTACCCCCTGTTTCCTGCTCCATACTTATCTCCATCCCTCTCTCCATTTCTTTCTTCTCTTCCTCCTCTTCTTTCTCCTTTTCTTCATGTCTTTTTCTTAACCTCGCTTTCTCTCTCCATCTCCCCCTTTCTCATTCTCTTTCTTTATCTCTCATTCCATCTCTTTTTCTTTCCTTATCGTTCTCTCCTTCTCTTACTTTCTTCTTATTTCTCTCTTTCTGTTCCTTTCCCTCTTTCCCTCTCTCCCCTCTTTCTCTATTTCTCTTTTCCTTTTTCTTTCCCTATCTCTCTCTCTTTTATCATTCTCTCTTTCTCTATATGCCTCTCTCCTTATATCTCTCCCTTACTCCCTGCCTATCTAGCTTCCTCCCTCTCTCCCTTTCTTTCTTTCTTTCTCTCACCCGCCCTCTCTCTTCCTCTCCCATTCTCCCTCTCTTTATCTCTCTCCCCTCTCTTTCCTTATCTCTTTCTCTATTTCTTTTTCTATCTCTCTCATTCTCTTTCCCTTTATTGTTATATATATCTCTTTCTCGCTCTTCCTCTCTTGCTCTTTTTTTTTTTAATTCAGTTAAGATATACTTATGTATATTATTTGAGTTAATTTTAAATGTTGAATTCACATTAAAATTGTTTTAGTAAAATATCATAATTAAAAATAATTAAAAATAAAAATTATAATGAGCATGTCCAATTGGATTTTAAATTCATTAATAATATTTTATTTTTTATTATAAGTAGTATTTCTTAGTACATACAATTATTTTATCCTAATAAAATAATAGTCATGCCACAAATTATTTATTAACCTTATATTGGGACCATCCTATTAATATTCATGATATTATATAGTATCGACTTTATAGAAAAAAAATAAAATTAAAAGAAAAAAGAAAGGAACTAATAATAACGCTCAAAGCAAAAGTAAAGGTGTTACATAAAAATAAAATTTTAATAAGTACTTCCGATGAATTTTAAATTCATTAACATGCATACAATTTTAAAATATCAAAATTTAAAAAATATAAAAAATAAAAATTCTAATGAATACTTCTAATTGAAATTTATAGGATTAATTGTAATAAAATTAAGATTTGAAATTTGAAATTTTAAATACGATTAATGTAAAAAATAAACATACAAAAATTTATTTAAAATCCCTCAACAACCGTATAAATTTAAAACTTTATAATTTAATTAAAAAATAAAACATTTTAAAATTACTTCAACAACCGTATCTAATATTTGAAATTTAAAATTTTAAACTTAGTTAATTATGTCAATTTAAAAGTAATTGAAAAAACAAATTTTCTAATGACGACACCTATAGCATTTAGCCCCCTAATTTCACTCTCTAACCATCACATTAGCAATTGAGCTTCTCAATTGTATACTATTAAGATTAAGATAAGATTAAGATTAAGATTAAGATTAAGATAAGATAAGATTAAAATTATTAAGATTAAGATTAAGATAAGATAAGATTAAAATTATTAAGATTAAGATTAAGATAAGATAAAATTAAGATTAAGATTAAGATAAAGATAAGATAAGATAAGATTAAGATATTAAGATTAAGATTTGATTATTTTTTAGAAAAAAATTACTAAAAGTTTAATTTTGATTTAATTCCTAAAAATTTGAAATCATCAAACTCGAAAGTACTTATTTAAAAATAAATTACAATATATATTCATATAATTATTTATTTATTGTCAAACGAGTAACAAACTTGAAACATAATTATATTTATAAATTTCATTTTAATATAAATACCATAATATAATTAAAAAATTAATTTACAGTCCTAACTTATTCTCTTAATTATCCTCCTAACTTCTAAATAAAAAAAACTTTGGATTTTACATTTTTAATATTTTGAAAAATTAATATTTAAATTTTAATTTTTTAACTTTTAAATATTAAGAGAATAATTAGGGAGATAAATTTGAACTCTTATCATATTAATTTTTTGCACCGCCCCAAAATTTCTCTTCAAAATCCGCCACTGATCATATACGTCTTTCATTTAGCTTCAACATGTTTGTTTCTTATACATTGGTGTATATATTTTGCTGTGAGAACATTGAAGAATAAAATGGAGGTTAGTTTAAAGAATGTAGTGTTCAAGGCTTCAAGCTGAAAACCTGAAATCAACGTTTAATACAGTCCATGTGTGAAGATAAGAACCTGTTTGGAATTGGACTTTGATTTATATGCTACTTTCTCAGGATCTCTTCTATATTTCTTGTCATTATATATATATATATATATATATATATATATATATATATATATATATATATATATATATATAT
>JASCZI010000281.1:47833-60523 GCA_036250425.1 Stylosanthes scabra
ATTGTATTGTGAAAGAATAGTGGTGTATCTATTCTTTGTTGTGAGATTTGAGTATACACTATAGTCGGTAAGGATCCGTAGAGTATACTAAGCACTCAAGGGAAAATCTTAAAGTTGGGATTACTTCGAGTGGAGTGGGTTAGTATATGGTGTGGTCTAGTCCGTGAGGCGTATCTCAAGTGCTCGTGTTTGTAAGAGGTTTGTCAAACACCTATTGAAGCTTGGTGGATAGTTGAACTTCCTAATTGCGATTAGGAAAGAGTGGACGTAGGCAAGAGTCTGGCCGAACCACTATACTTCGTTGTGTATCATATCTCTATCTCTCAACTCTTTATATTATTGTCATTTATATTTGATCATTTAAATTGAATTGTAAAGTAGCTTCGTAAGTACTTAAGGAGTGACTTAAGTTCGATTGGTGAAATACTAATTCAATTTACTTGAAACAAACACTTTAAATTTGTGGACTTACTTGTAAGTACTTAAGGAGTGGCTTAAGTCATAGTTTACTACAAATTTAATTTACTTGAGTCTTTTATATTCAATTTATTTATATTTTCGCAAAAATTTATCATTGTTGCTTATATACTCAATTCACCCCTCTTGAATATTGAATATAACGTGCTTATCGATTAACACGCTTAATTTTATAAAATTTAATAATTTTTTTGTGTTGTGTTTTAATAATTTTGTATTATATTTATATATTTTAACTTGAATGAAATTTAATAAATAAAATACTTGTATGTATATAATTTCTGCAAATAGCACATTCTATTCCTATTTGATAGAGTAATGTACCATATGCCTGCTTTATTCATCCTCCACTTATTATTACGACTAATCATTTCATTTTTGGAAATTAAATTCTATATTTTTTTAAGTGAGACAAAAAACGTTAAATAAAAGAAATATTGTATATTACATTTAACAACATTACGATTGCTAGAAGTTACAAGATCCGTTCGTGATTTACACTACAGACCTACAATTAATTAATTGAAACTAAATGAGGAAGGAAATTTATATAGGAAAAATGATTGGGAGACCTAAAATTTAAACCTAATTATAAATCTAATTCTATTTTGAAAAACTTTTATATTTTAATATTTTTTAAAAATAATATTTATGATTGAATTCTTTACTTTTTAGATATTAGGCCCATAATTAAATTTAAATTTTAGATTTTTCTATCACAACTCTTTATATAAAGAGGTTTTTTTTTAGTGTTATATCAAGGATTTTTTTTTTTAATATTGGGGTTTCGAACCCAAAATATTGGAAATAATAAATTTAGCAAAATAATTTGCATCAATTAAACTAACCATAATTGACATTTCGAGAAATGTTTGAAACTAAAGACATAAGTATATATATTTATTTTAGTCTTCAAAAAGTTTAAATCAATAACATTAGTTTATAATTAAAATTAATTATTTTTTAATTTTTAATTTTTTATTTCATAAGTAGGATTGATTCTTAAAGCACTTATATTAATCTTGAAAGTATTTTATTTTATTTAGAGACTAATTTGTCTGGTTATTTTTTGTAATTACTAATATGTTTATTTTGAAATTTTTCAGGAATCAAAATAATATATATTCAAGAAATAATTAATATTTGAATACTTAAAATATTATTATAATTTTTACCCCTAATCTATAATCTATAATCTATAATTATTAATTAGACAGTGTCCCTGCCTAAGTGCCCATGGCATCTTCTCCATGTTTAGATTTAAGTTGATGTCTTAGACCCTTAGGTACATACAAATTTAACTATTTAAATATAGGATAATTTACTCATATATATCTACAAATCTATTGGAAACAAATATTATTGAATTATCCTATTCTCTTTTTTAATGTTTTTATTCTAAATATTTTCTATATAATCCGTAGTATGGTCACACAAATACACAATCTACATCTATTAGGATCCTACTATAAATCATGAAGGAAGAGAGAAAAAAATAAGATTCCTATTTATTTTTCATGGATTACTATTGAGGGAGAAGGAAAAGTAGTAATATGAAATGTCTTATCAAGTTGTTACTATGATATAATCTAATGGAAGCGTTTTCGGTATATTCCACAATCAGATGTTTCTATATTTTTAGCCATTCATCTTAATTGATTTTAATTATAAAATATATATACAATAAAGATCAACGACTAAAAACATAGTAACACTAATGTTCCCAGGTATATTTGAAAGGTTTCCTAATCTAATATATGGTTAAGGAAGCGTTTCACGTGTGCCCCCTACGACATGGTAACTCCAATATACCTTGTACGAAACGGTCATGGATCATTGGTTTGGGATTTAGCGAACGTCGAAAAGACTATATTATCCTCTTCTATCATGGTGATATTACGCTAAAGGGCTACTCGAAAGGCGAGGCTTCGAAGATTAGGCCCACCACAATCACAAAGCCGCAGTCCAAGTAGTTGTTATAATTTAGGCTTTTTAACACCAGCCGAATTTGGGATTTGTTGCCGCCGTTTTAGGCAAAAAATTGGAATATCATGGGTTATATCAGATACATTCTTTGTCCTTGTTGAGATGCAGTAATGGGTGGTGCTTCATTCCCCTATTTGTAACCGTCGGCATTGTGAGCAATCTTCGTTTTGGATTTGTGTGTGTTGATTGATCAAGGTCGATTTATGTCGGGGTCGTCAGTTCCCAATGTGAACGACGAGCTCAACGCAGATTACGTTGTCGTTGCAAGCAACAGTGCAGTCTAGGACGAAGGAGAAATGCATGAGGTATGAAAATTGTTAGTGTAATGGTTAGTGTCGTATTGGGTTGTTAATTCTAAAATTAAATAAAAGAAATTGTTTTCCTAAGTGATTTGTAATCGTGAGTTATTTTTAATCGTGAAGTAGAATGGTTCATGAACTTTTCTGAGTTGCCTAGTAAATCAGTGGGATTGTATTTTGCTGGATCCTTTGAAGTGTTAGATTCGGGGTCGATTTTTGCAAAAACTATTTGTGGTTGTAATTTGTGAATTCAATTCAATTCCTGAACTATTTACACTGGTTCACATAAATGAATTTTTTATATACTCGCCACTTTCTTAGAGCCATTTCTCACGTTCCGTTACTCTATTTTTTCAGGGTGCCTCAAAGAAAGTACACCATCACCGACCTCAACTGTGCTCCAACTCCATGTCTTTAGCTAGGTTCAATTGTGGTCCTTGTTTATAACCATCATATCCACTAATCAGCATCTGTTATCTACTATGTTCTTTTTAATTTGGCTTCCGTAATGCTTTTGGGACACTGTCCTCTGCTATGTGTGTCAATGCAAGCATGCAATTTAATTTTCGTCTTCTGCATTAAATACCGCATTAAAAATATCTAGTAAAATTTCCGTCTTCTCAGTAAAATTGAAGGCATCCGGGTTGTTTTCATCACACACAAATACTGCGCCCTTGATGGGCTTGAGGCGTTGGTTGCAGCGGTGTTGAGGTCGATGGGGAGCAGGATGGAAATGCCAAAGGGGGGTAGTCCTTTGGGGTGGAGGTGGACGCAGGGTAAATATTGTTCTCGTCCAAGTCTGATGTCTCATATATGAAGGGGAAGAATTAGGGTTTTTCGCTGGCTTTTCCTTCCTCTCTTGGTACAAACTCATAACTAAATGTTATTCTCTCTCGAGCCACTATGAATTCTCCTTTCACCAACAATTGCTGGATGATCAATTTTATCAATTTTGGATGATCAAATTTTATGATTTTAGATGATCAATTTTAATATTTTGAATGATTACTTTTTTTATCATTAATATTTTGTTGGTTACCTAGCACAACTTTGAAATTTCAATGTTAAAATGCACTCTTGTTAATTAATTCATTTTGTTTAACATTGTTAATTTATTAATTGTATTGTATTTCATTATAATTGAAATACTAATAAAAGTATTAATCATAAAAAATAAAAAATTAAAATATAGTACTCCTATTAATTAGTTAAAAATGCAAAAAAAGTAAAATTAAAATATGATATATTAATCTTAGTTAATATTTTTTATTATAACAAAAATACTCTTATCAATTATCTAATATTTTTTATCATGAAATATAATAAATCTTACACAATATTTACCTCAGACACTTTTAACAATTTGTTTGGTTCGTAACTTAAATTAAAATAATTTCAAATTTTGCTAAAATATCATCATTAAACATTATATTTGGTCACTTATTTTTATAAATCACTCTCATAATAATAAGAAATATAATTATTATACTTTAATGTGATAATTTTGTTATACTATATATTATTTTTTTTGCAAGTTACTCATTTATACTAACATGAAACCAAAATTATCAAATTACACCAAACCAGAGAAAATGATCAAATTGCTCTGTTTATGTAATTCTATAGAATCAGTGGCACCCTAGCATGTTTTCATGAATCCGTGGCAGGGTGCCACACTTGAATCTGTGGCACCCTGCCACGGATTCACACTCGTGTTCTCAGAACCCATGGCACCTTGCCACGGATTTACACTTTTACCTATTCGCAGAACCACCACTATAAATATGATGATGGGGAGAACACATGCCATTTTGTGTAGGGTTTGAGAGATGGCTGAGGAGGATAGTTTCCTTGCTCTGGTTCACCATGATGGGGAGACTAAACACAGTTCACGAAAGGGAGTGAAGTTCACGGGTAAAAATCCAACCAATGTGTTCATCACGACGAGAACTCGTTTGGCGGATCTTCAGCGTAGCATCCAACGTAAGATCTGTCGGGATAGAAGGCATCGTTTGGGAATGATATACTATCGCATTCCAATTTCTGTTGTGGATCAGGGGATCAAGTATGGTTGTTTTGCCATAGAAGTTGATGAGGATCTGCAGGTTATGTTTCACTGTAGAAGGCAGTTCTCAGAGGTGCGGACCACCGAGCTTTTTGTGGAGATGCTTGCTCCACTTGCGAGTTCTAGTGGTTCAGCTCCGAATCCACATTCTGCTAATATTGTCGGGCCATCTCACCATGTGATCCAGCACGATTCAGAGGCGCAGCAGGTTGCATCCCCGACGTTCGGTATATATAACGAGCCAGAAGCAGGTGACTGTGTGGGTGAGTTAGGGGATACCGTTACAGCAGCTCCGCATGCATTGATCGTTCCAGCAGTTTAGAGAGAGCCAGATCCTCTTGTGGATGAGGCATTGCGACCGGATGACTCCGATAATGAACCACCATTCATCGATGGTGATAGTGACAATGACAGTGGCCCGGTTCCGAATCA
The DNA here is from genome assembly GCA_036250425.1 of Stylosanthes scabra. NCBI lineage: Eukaryota > Viridiplantae > Streptophyta > Magnoliopsida > Fabales > Fabaceae > Stylosanthes > Stylosanthes scabra. The sequence continues at coordinate 53,093 of JASCZI010000281.1, forward strand.
GCAAGGAGGTGCATCTAGTTCAGGGACGCAGCAATACCCTCCTCACTTGTCAAACCTGAACTTGGATGCACTATTTGGTCCTGGGCGGGCACAGGGCAAACCAAGCAGCGGCACGCAGGGCTCTCAAGGGTCGAATAACCAAGCTGAATTTGAGATTGGACAGACATTATTCGTGGACAAGGAGGTTGCTGTCCTTGCTGTGAAGAACTACAGCATCCGTCGTGGGGTGGAGTACAGGGTGATGGAGTCAGATCATGCTAAGTACCTCGGACGGTGTAAGCAATTCGGTCAGGGGTGTAATTGGCTCATTTGGTTGACATTCCGGAGGCGTAAGGGTGTGTGGGAAGTGCAGATGTACAATGGGCCGCACACTTGTTTAGCGACACACATTTTCAGCGATCACAGGCAGCTGGATTACCATGTCATATGCGATTTCATATTGCCGTTGATTAGGGCAGATGCTGCTGTGTCCATCAAGGTGCTCCGAACCTCCACCGAGTCTAGTTACGGCTTTCTTCCTAGTTACAGGAAGACATGGAAGGCAAAACAGAAAGCCATTGCACTCATATATGGGGATTGGGAGGAGTCATATGCAGAGATACCTCGGTGGATTCTGGGGGTTCAGCTCACCATGCCGGGCAGTGTGACGATTTTATAGACTTGTCCTATAAGGGAGGGGGACGACTCCGAGGAGTATTTTCACCGACTTTTCTGGACATTCCCTCCGTGTGTGGAAGCGTTCAAGCATTGCAAGCCTCTAATCAGCATTGATGGTACCCATCTATATGGGAAGTACGGGGGACATCTCTTATTGGCAATTGCTCAGGACGGGAACTCTAACATACTCCCAGTCACATTTGCTCTAGTTGAGGGAGAAAACACAGAGTCATGAAAGTTTTTTCTGACTCATCTGAGGGTGCATGTGACACCGCAACCGGGGATACTTGCTTTGAGCGACAGGCACAACAGGATCAAGGCGACTTTGGAAGATCCTGCTTGTGGGTGGCTCCCCCTTCCGCCTACTGTGCTTTCTGTGCAAGGCATGTAGCTGCAAACTTTGCTCTGAAGTTCAAGTCTGTTGCGGCCAAGAAGCTCCTTATGAATGCCGCTTATGCGAAGAGCGAACTTGATTTCGATTACTGGCATGGTTTGTTGGAAGATGAGGACAAGAGGATGGGTGTGTGGACTAGTAAGATGGAGAAGGAGCTCTGAACTCAATACATGGATAGTGGTCGGAGGTTTGGTCACATGACGACCAACATTTCTGAGTGCATTAACTCTGTTCTAAAGGGTACTCGAAACCTCCCCGTGACAGCATTGGTGAAGTCCACCTACCTCCGGCTTGCTGAGCTTTGGGTTAGGAGAGGATAGGATGCAGAGGCACAGCTTGGTGCGGGGCACCAATTCAGTCAGACACTACTGGGAGCCATGGAGAAGAATATAAGGGATTCTAGGAGCTTTGCCGTGACTCAGTTTGATCGTCACAACTCTAAGTTTGAGGTCACGCAGACCAGCCCTACATGAGGCTTTTCACTAGGCAACTATCGTGTCTCACCCAGCAACTCGACATGTGACTGTGGACATTTTCAGGCGCTACATTATCCAAGCATGCATGTTGCTGCTTGTTGTGCCCACACTCGATTGGATTGGGGCTCCTACGTACATGACGTGTATCGCATGTCAGAGGTCTTCAACGTGTACCGACTACACTTTGCACCACCCATACCGGAGGGATACTAGCCTCCCTATGGTGGCCCCACCGTCATTCCAGATCTGAACATGAGGAGAGCAAGGGCGGGTCGGCCACGGACGACTCGGATCAGGACAAACATGGATGCTGTCGACCCTAACCGACCTCGGCGTTGCGGGCTGCGTAGGCAGGTCGGCCACACCCGGAAGACTTGTGATCAGAGAGGTTCCATTGCCGGTGATGGTGTTTAGGTTTAGGGTTAGTTAGGTGTCTATTTTTATGCTTTTTCCTTTCATGCTGCGTAGGATTAGGGTGTGTTTCTGTTTGTGTAGTTCATGAAATGGATTATGTATGAAATCATTTCAATTCTAATATGTGGCCATTTATGTCGCTGTTATTTCTATCCTATCATCTCCTTAAAATAAATTCATGTCGAAGACAACAAAACAGAACAACAGTTTGATACCAAACAGAATCACATTTTAAATAAACATTTATGTCGCTATTTTTTTATTTACAAACAACAAATTTAAATTATCGGAATCTAACAAAAGCGTAATTTATCATCGTACATTGTAAAAGGACTTCCTAAGTTACACTTTGACGTTAAATGTACTCTAAAGTGTAAATATTGACATGGTACATGCATCATACTTTGGAGACCATTTCTCTGATGCCTTGTACCGAGCTTGTAATGGACCGATGGACTGAGGAGGTCATATCTCAGCCGTGGCCTTTTCACGGAGAATGCCACGATGTACTTTTAATCGGCGGATGTGTAGGAGGACTATCACCGTTAAAAGTATCGTCGGCCACTCTCCCTTATTAATTGCCTAATCCACCCATTCCCAACCGGATCAACCCGTGCACGCTAGCCAGATCACCCCCAACCAGCTCGTCTTGTTGGCTCGCATCACGTGCCGCAATCCTATCTATGCCATCTCATCCTCACCCCTCTCCCATCATGCTAACAATGGACCACTACTTGCTATTTATAGTAGTTGATCCGCCAAGTTGAATCAGTGGCTCCCTGCCATGGATTCTGGTGATTTTTCAAACACAAGCTTGAATCCATGGCGGGGTGCCATAGATTCAGAGTAATTGAGAGCAACCAACACAGAATCCATGGCATCCTGCCACGGATCCATGAAAACATAACAGAGTGCCACGGATTCTATAGATTTAATGAAACGGAGCAATTTGATCATTTTTCCTGTTTTGGTGTAATGTGGTAATTTTGAGTCTTGTTTGGTTTAAAATAGTAACTTGTCCTTTTTTTCCATTTTTTAAGATTAATAGTACTTATTTAGTTAAACTTAAAAAAATGAATTACTTTTTCTTCTACCCAAACCACTGCACATCTATAGGTGGACCAACACTACAGCAGGACTCCAACCTTAAAGTGGCGATCCAATGAGCTCGCTAAGTTTTGATTGAACTTCTGATCAGACTTGCAATTAACCAGATCAAAAACGTTCAAATCGTTTGAAAAACTGGAAGTTTGTGATTTTGCCGCACGTGAGAATCAAAATGATGGTAAGTTTTATTAAACCGTATACTCACACGCTAATTCAATGTCTTATTATTCTTCTTTTCTTACCCTTTAATTTTTTTTTCATCCTCGTGGTGAAAGAACTATCCTTTGCCACATGAACTGTGTGAGTCCATAAGTGGACCAACAATGTACTGGATCACGATAAGGTCATGGTTCGGCTTGTTGTGTTTGATCAGACTTGCAATTAACCAAGTCAATGGTTTTATCTTTAAACTCGTGGTCTTGTCGGTTTGGTTCGCTATTTTTAATCAGACTCACGATTAATCAAGTCAACGGAGATCAAACCCGTCCTTGGTCTGGTGCATGTACGGTGCACATCCACAAGTGGACCTGAAGTGTACTGGATTACTGTAGGAGCACCAGCAGGAAGCCTTCAAAAAAGGCCGCAAGCAAGACTGAATCTTCAACTTTAATAAGCTCAAGGCTTATTGTTCAGGGAAAGAAAAAAAAAAAAAGCTGGAGGCTTTATATTTATCACTAAGCCAACTTCTTTCTTGTTATTTAGTGCTAATAATTTTATAGGTAATGCTAGGTAACCAATAAAAATTCAGTCAATATCAGTCAGTAATTTAAATGGAATATTTTATTTTTTTATGTTTTGAATGTTCTATTTTCAAAAAAATATCTATAAAATTACATGTATATTTAATTTTCAGAAGTTCTTGATTGTATGGTATAAGATGTTCTGTTTTTAATGTTTTAGATGTTCTTCTTTTAAGTTTAATTTGTTGATTGATTTGTTGGTTAAAAAGATATTGATTACCTATACTTTTTCTAATTTTATATAGGTTTAATTATACAATTAGTTCCTGTAATTTTACTAAATTTTTAATTAAGTCTTTATATTTTTTATTTTCAATTAAGTTCCTGTACTGTTATTAACTTTGTAATTAGATTCATGTCGTGACAAAAAATTAAAATTAACAGGATATATCATATCTAAATTAAATATATCATAACAACGACTAACTCCCTTAATATGTCATTTATCCGTATTTTAGAATTACTAAATAGTACTTTTTTTCTAGTTTGACATACTTCAAGTTTTTTGAAAATATGTGATTTTGATTTATATAATTTTTAGAAAAATAAAGATTAAAAAGTGAAAAAAAAATATATTCAAATCGGTATAAGTCTTATATAAAGTGTAGAATACGATAATAATAAAAAATTCACATTTTATACCTAATTTTTTACATTTATTATTAACAAAAATCTAATCATAAATTAAATAATGGTATAAAGACTCAATCGAAAGTAAAAAAAATATAAGGATCTAACTAAAATTTAGTAAAATTATAGAAATTATGAAAGTAATTAAACCGTGAATGTATCTAGAGAATCATTGATTGCAATTTGCAACAAAGCCAAAAATCTTTTTGTTATAGTCAATGCTCATAATTAAATTATGTAAAATATATATTTCATTATAATCATATATTTTTATTTAATTTTTATCCGATTAAATAATTAAACCAATGACACATCGGTTGCATCACTGATCCAGTGGTCTAATAGTTTGGTCCGATGGATTTTCAAACAACTATATTTCTAAAGGATAATGTTATTTGAACAAGTAATTTTGTCTAATTAAATTTAACCAAGTGACTAAATAGAATATTATTTTGATATCAAATAGTATAAAAAATTGTACATAAATAATATTTTATTTGATATCAAAATAATCTTTTATTTAACATAAAAATAAATGACTTGGTTGGTCAAAATCAATTGTTTACATAAAATTATTGATTTCTAAATTCTGGAAATTTAAAGACTTAGTTGAGGGGATAGTATTCAAATTGGCTTCGAAAAATATTGTATTATTCAAATTAATTTTTTAAACATTTTGTTAGTCATATTAATTTCTGAAGGATATAATTTTTAGTTAAATGAGTTCTTTTATGAATTGGATGACATGTGTAATAAAATAATTGATTAATAGATAACACATTATTCAATCATTTTGTGACACGTGATATTTAAATATGACATGTTATCATTCGATTGAAAGAAAAATTAATTTGACTAAAAATTGTATTTTTCAGGAACTAACATGATTAACAAAATATTTCGCAAATGAATTTAAAGAACACAATATCTCTCAAAGACCAATTTGATTTTTAAGTTTTAACCCAAAGGTTCATGTTTTTACCTTTTACATTCTTTGTATCGTGTGGAGGGAATTAATTACCTTTAACCTTGCCACAATGAAAGTGTCCCAAATTAAGGGCAAGAATTTCTTGAGAATCAAAACAGGAAATGATTAGCAGATTTGAATGCAATGAATTCACATAATTAATTAAGGCCACGCTACTTTAGGTTAACAGGGAGTGGAAATTGTTGTGATTAGAGGGCAATAGTAGCTTACATGACACCCTTGGCATGCTGGTGTTGTCATCATCCTGCAGAAGACAACGCTCACTTTAGGACTTCTTCACTGTTTATTCTTTTGTAAACTCTCATCATTGCGGTAGATAATGAAAGGGACCTACCCTATATACATGAAATATTCACAGGGTACAACACATGGGCCTCACCCTCAACAACATTTCTTTTCATCTTGATTCTCCTTTTTTAAAAAAAAAAATTAGTTTGACATTTTCTAAGAGAAAAAAAAAAAAAAGACCAAAGCTAATAAGTATTTATATAGAATAAAAAATACTCCCTCATTAATAGTGAAAAATTAAATTTTATTTATTATGAAATTCAAATTCATTTAAGTAAACTATGTTAATTATGTTTCTCTACATGATATACATTCCGCGTAAAAACTCTAATGTTAAGTTTTTTTGACATTGTTCTGAAAACTGAATCAAGTTGATGATTTATTAGAATCATTTAACCAAAACTTGGCTAGCAAACCAATCAGATTTAAAGTAGAAAATGTTTAATATCAAACCGGTCAAAAAATCGGTTAACCAATCAAAATGGTACCCTTTTTAGGGGTAAATTAATTTAATAAATAAAAAATTCTTTTTGAAAAAATTGTATATTTTTATACATAAATATAAGTTTGAACCTCATCATTTGAATCTTTAAACTGCTATTTTCACGGATTTGATAACTAGTTCATGTTTAGAAGCTTGTATTTTGGTTCCTGCAATGCAAGTTGTCATGAGCATGGGGTGTGTTGTTGGTGATGGAGGAAACATGTGGTTATAACACTGAAGATTTTGTGTGTAGAAAGTCAAGTAACATGGTATTCTCAAAGCTGCAATTCATCATGGAAATGTTGGGTGGCTCAGGCCAACAAATTATATGAAAAGGACTCAAATTGCAGCAATGGAATTGGAGAATGGAGATAGTAATATAAATGTACTATATAATTTACAAAGAATTTTTTTCCAGTCCATTGTCGGATCTCAAAGTGGCATTATTTGATGGGAAAGCAATAAATAACTTAGAGGAAAATTATGGAACCCACCACCACGAATCCATAATATCATAGCATCTCAAGTTTTTTTTTTTTTATTATTATTAAAAAAGTTTAATTTTAATGGATTAAAAAGAGTTTTATGTTAGACTATATGCACAAATACTCAAGAGAGGGATGAATTGAGTATATAAAAAACAACTAAAAATATTCGCGGAATTATAAATTGCTTTGAATATAAAAGACTCAAATGCTCGTACTAGTATTTTTTCAAGGGCTTAAGTCAATTCTTAAGTATTTAAGAGGAGCTTTTACTTTCTAAGACATTTGTTAAAAGATAAATAACAATAAAATGAAAGAGTAGAGTTTAGAAGGTGATACGATTAAAATCTAAGTTCTAACTTTTTAAACATCTTCAACTTTGAGGACTTATTTTTCTTGTCGTTGTGATTTTGCTTTCAAGGCGAATCCTTAATTCTCCAAGGGTTGTCATTCATCAAAACCTAAACAAAATAAACTTTGCATATATATTATAACATGGTTTACAATTTCCCCCTTTTTGATAATGACAAACATTTTGAGGATGAGATTTTAATAAAAAAGGTTGAAAGCAATGTATTTGATAAAAAAGGATATATGCACTTGTAATAAAACATTTTCGGAAATTTTACAAGAGTTCCCCCTAAACTTTTGCATATTTCCCCCTTAATGGATGCATACTAATATCAGAGAAAACCAATATCAAACAAGATATTTTTGCGAAAACTAGTATGAAAAATAAATACATATATATATATATATATATATATA
>JASCZI010000283.1:0-14587 GCA_036250425.1 Stylosanthes scabra
TTGCGGTGCAGATGGTTTCCTCAATACCGTTTTGGCGTCTGGGGTCCTTTGGTGATGGCCTTTGGGGGCGGCGGCGGTCATCGTCATATCGGTCTTCATCGAATTGTTTGGTGGGTTGGCGGCGGCGGTCAAATTGGTCCTCCTCATCCTCGTCTCTGTCTGGGGTTAAGACCTGGAGGCCTCCCTTGACAGTGACAATGGCGCCTTGTTCCTCGCGCTCGTTCTCTCCTCTTAGATTTTGTACTGTTTGTCTGTCAACCTGGAAGGCTTGTGCAAGGAAGTCGGGTGTGAAGCCGCTGAAGATGTTTCCACCTTCGTTCTCTTCTTGTCCTTCTCGGCGGCGGTCAGGCTGTCCTTGATGGCTGAATTCACGATCTTGTTGTCCAGGCTGGCTAAATGGCAGGCTTCTTCTTCGGCTGTCTTGTTCCTGGTATCTTAAGAATTCTTGCTCTTGGTTTCCAGCCAAATTGAATCTCTGTTTTGTATTATAAATTAATCGTATTAGAAAAATGTAAAAAGAAATTGCATTTTAACTAGAAATGTAAGGTGATAGAGTATATATATACCCTGGGGAACTGGTCAAGCTGGTTGTCGTTGTTGTTGATGTCAGAAAGAGAAAGAGCAACAACATCATTGTCTTGGTCGTTGTAGATCCAGAAAGCAACACCGGTGGGAACAGCAATGAGATCACCCTCTTTGAAGCGGTGAACCTTTTGGTGGCTCTCGTTAGGGTTCTGGCTTTGGTCCTGCTCTTCTTCAAAGCGTCTTGGTGGCCTTTGGAACTGATGGTGATGTTGGCGTCCTTCTTGTGCAGGCTCTTCATATGTGCCAGGGCACCCAGGAAATATCAACCCAAAGTATCCCCTTCCTGTATAATAACCCCAAATTCAAAATTAACAAACATCTATCATGCTAAATTCTTTTAAAATTCTTATAACTTTAACAATATTTATATAGAGAGAGAGTATTATTGACCTTGCTGGATGAAGATCTCCTGGGGAGCGTTGGAGTAATATGGGCGGCGAAGGGCGTTGCGGCGGAGGATGAAGCGAGAGAGGGCGACGCCGGCGCATTGGAACTCCTGGTGGTTGGGGTTCCAAGTCTCAATGAAACCGCCTTCCGATTCAATGCGGTTGTCGGGTCTCTGCGCATTGAGGCGCTGGAACTGGCACGCATTCTCCTCCGCCTGCTGCCTGAAGGAGAAGCTGCTAGCTCCAAGAGCTAGAAAGCAAAAGCAAATAGAAAGCGCAAGAAGCTTAGCCATGGCAGTTATTGGTATTGTTGTGGGTGTGGTTGTGAAGAGGAGAATGGGAATCGGGGTGATTTATAGCGGGGAGAGGAGGGTGGAAAGGGACACGTAGGAGAAGATGAGTGAGCATGGTAAGCATTTGTGACACTCTTCAGCATGCATGGCTATGGCAACCTTGCTGTGTTACACCTCATAAAGAATCTGCATAAGATCACAAACATACAAATAAGGCAAGATTGTCTCCATGTAAAGCTAATCAGTAATCATGCATTTCTGCAGAGAAGGGACCACGCATGCGCGGCTTCAGTTTTTTTCCTTTTTCTCGCTGAAGCCTTATTTCGCGGTTAGATTCATTGTTTATGGCATTCTCTGTGCAGCACCTGACGGGGTTGCGTTATTAACAGTTTTCTTAGAAAGAATGCAAATTGAATTAGGGAACCCCACGCATCAATATGCCTTTAGCCTTACCCCTGCATTATTGAATCATTCTCGTAGTTATCTTGAAAAAAATATTTGTGAACTTTGTACCTGTTACAAGTAAAATTTTTAAAATTCAAATGGTCAAATTATATTTACGATGATAATAATGATATGATATCTATTATTTCTATCAAAATTTTAAAGTTTTTACACTCTTCCAAGAATCCCAAACTCTCCTATTGCGTTGCGGGAGCTCCTTCTCCACTCTATATATCCTGACTGAGTAACAAGATGGAGAAATTTTTTTTAAAAAAAAATTGAACTAATTTGGTTTGTTTAATTTCTTTAAAAAAAAATTAAAAATAAAACTGTCTACTGGTTTATTTATTGAGAACTTTCAATTATATTACGTAGAGTAAGCATCTTTAAAAAAAAAAAAGTGATTTAAGGCATCTTTACGATAATAATTTCCATAGGCATATAGCGGTGTCTATATACGAGTTAGCTACTAATTTATCATTAATTTGGGCCCAATTATTAATTTTACTCATTTTTTCATTTATCTTCTATTTTCTTTTCATTTAATTAAAAAAATTACACTAAATCTGATATACTTGAAATTAAAAAACAGTGAATATTATTGTGAATTTATTAGTTAAAAGTGTTTATTATAGTGAACTTACAAAATTTTGATACCACTATTTAATAATTAAATTTTGACTAAAATAATAAACTTAAAAACTTTATTTTTAATTCGGTCAAGCCAGATTGAATATTTACTTTATAAATCAAAAGTTATGTTTATACTGATTGAATATTCATGGTTGTGATATTAATATTATTATATAAAATATACTTAATATAAATTGTATTGACGATCCAATCTATTATAAACAAAACCTATAATTCTTTTTAGAATTTAGTTACAGAGTCAGTTCTTCAACATTTATCAATTTTAAATGTTTTTCACTCCCGTCCGGTACATTTTCAAAATATACAGTGACAACAAAAACCCAAAAAACACATCTAGTGGGGCTTTTTTTTATTTTTTAATATTAGATTATTTTAATATCACATGTCTCTTCATGTTCTATGTATTTGTAATTTGTATTTGAATATTCACCAAATTTTAAACAATCAATTTCAAATGATAAATTATTAATATTAAATTTTCCTACTACTAATAATAATAATAATAATAATAATAATTTTTACAATAAAAAGCAATTCTATTTCTATAAGATTAGTACATTTTTTGTGCTAGTAACATGCTACTAAATAAAATTGGGCAGTATATATACTTGGATTTCTTTTTTTATTTAATAGAACTTTTAATTTAAAATTAGATTAAACTCAAACTTTATATTCTGTGAACTTTGAGTCGCCTGAGGTCAGGTATACAAGTAGGCAACAACTAGGCTCACACTTCATCTGTGGGATAATACTCCGCCTCCCCTTTCCTACCAATTTTATTTAATTATTAATGATTTCCCAGTAAGGTCGTCATTATTAATTATTACCCATGCATCATATTAATTTCTCGTTTCCACTTTGTTATTGTGTAACTGGCAAAATCAAGCAAAAATAAAACCCAAATAACAAGTTTCACCCAGAAGATTTAGATAATTATCGCATGGAAACTTCCCTCCTTTTTTTACTTATTCAAAGTCTTCCCATATCAGAAGGTTAAATGTGCATTGCTCATTGCACATCACATCTGATTCTACATACATTTTAAACAAAATGGCACCACAAATCTTTTTCTTTTTCAAAAGGAATGCATGCCATTCTGTGTTCTTATTCCTTACTAGAAAACTAACCTAAATTAAGCCACAGTCTTGATCATCATCTCAGACTCAGACTGATCTTGAGGTGGAACCAAGAATTTGAAGGGGTTATTGTTCTTGAGTTGCTTTGCTTTCTCCCTTGGTAGCTCATACGAATTCGCAACCACCTCCTCCGGCAAGTTCGACATGAAGGAGTTTTCTCCGGCCAGGTTGCCTATGCTGGGCCTTGAGTTTGTCTTGAATGCCACGTATTCAAAATTCTCGCTCTGTGACTTTGTAGCCACGGCGAAGTTCTGCGGCAGCACCAGCACGTGACCCTCTTCAAGCTCCTCATCAAACACTCTGTTGCCACTGCAGTCCACTACTTGCACGTGTGCCCGTCCCTTCAATGCATGTATGATGCTGTTTGCGTTGAGATTGTAGTGAGGCACAATCATTGCATTCTCCATGCAGGAAAAAGTTGTTATTAAAATGGTTAGATAATTTGATATGTTTGATTATATTATTATCTAACAATTCTAGAATACTAACTTCACATGAAATTAAATACAGGTGAGGATTATTTATGAAGTGTGTTGAATTATTCAAGTATTGAAGACGTACTCTGTAAAGTTTTCCATATTCAGCACTGAGTCCAAGCCAGTTGAGGATTGGGAGGTCAAGATCGTTTACATTTGTAAGGATACCAGCTTGAGGATTGAAGCTGAATTCTCCGCTTGTCATTCCTTGAAGGTTCTTACTAACCCTTGCGGTGCAGAGAGTCTCCTCAATTCCATTGTCCATTCCTCTTTGCTCATCTTCATCAAATTGCTCTCTTTCTGCTGGGCTTAAGATTCTGAGGTCTCCGCCCCTGACAGTGACAATGGCTCCTTGTTCCTGGCGTTCGTTCTCTCCTCTTAGATTCTGCACTATCTGTCTGTCTTCAACCTGGAAGGCATGTGCCAGGAAATCCGGTGTGAAGCCGCTGAAGATGTTGCCACCTTCGCCTTCATGGTGGTCACGTGGACTAAATTGCTGGCTCTGCTGTTGATGTTGGTACTGTAGGAACTCTTGCTCTTGCTTCCCAGCAAGATTAAATTTCTGTTACCAAAATTAAGTGAGTTTATATAACTTGATAATTAAGCAATTAAGCATGGCATATAAAAGTAGATACCCTGGGGAAGTTGTCAAGCTGGTTGTGGCGGCTCTCGGTTTGCATAAAGCAAATGGTAACAACATCGGTGTCTTTGTCATTGTACATCCAGAAAGCAACACCGTGTGGCACCGCGATGAGATCACCCTCCTTGAAGCGATGAACCTTTTGGTGGCTTTCCTTTTCCATTTCTCTTTGGCTTTGGGATCCCTGAATTCGTTCTTCAATTGTCCCAGGACAACCGGGGAATATCAACCCAAAGTATCCACTTCCTGTGTTACAACATATATAATTCAATATTACAAAGGAAAAAGAAGAAAAACAAACAAGTAATGATGATGAAGAAGATAGAGTATGTAGTGACCTTGCTGGACGAAGATCTGTTGGGGAGCATTGGAGTAGTAAGGACGGCGAAGGGCGTTGCGGCGGAGGGTGCAGCGAGAGAGGGCGGCTCCGGCACACTGGAATTCTTGGGAGTTGGGGTTCCAAGTCTCAATGAAGCCACCTTCGGAGTCAATGCGATTGTCAGGTGTTTGGGCAGTGAGGCGTTGGAACTGGCACACATTCTCCTCATCAGATTGCTGCCTGAAACTGAAAGCAGAGCTGCTAACTAGCAGGAAGCAAAAGCAAAGAGAGAGGGGGAGAAGCTTAGCCATTGCCATATATAGTGATTGTTGTGGTTAGTTGTGGAGAGGAGAAGAAGCAGCATGGGTGATATTTATAGGGGAGAGAGGGAGGGACACGTAAGGGACACTCTTGAGAGCTCATGTCTATGGAAGGCTTCCTGTGTTACACCTAATCCATCTCCCCATGCACATGCATTGGCATTTCTATCTATCTATAAAGAATAAAAAGATTAACAATTGGAAACCATATTAATTAAAGCCCTCCTATCTAAATCCATATTTTTTAATTCTTATTATCAAAAAAATAATATACTTAATGTTAGTATTTCATTTAGAGAAAAGATATAAATAAATGTGTTATGTTATTTCATCTAGAAATTAACCTGTAACAATGTATGTTATTTCCCACACTTGTAAATTGCAATATACATTTTTTATGCAATATTTTATTACAAAAGTATTTGTATTAAAACAAGTTTCCAAAACCTGTCATCAGGACAAAAAAAAATCTCTTCACAAGAAATAGCCACGGTTTCATCGTTCATACTTTCATTCATTGCAAATGTTTACTCATTGTAAGTTTGACAGTTTGTAATCACAAAATTCTACATGGCTTACCCAACGGGGCTACACCACTGAACATTTTTTGGTCAGTTATTTACTACTTATTTTTAACAACCCAGAGTGCAACAATAAAGCTATATAAATAAGTGCATGCTCCCATGCAGATTTGAATCATGCTTAAGAATAGGAAAAATTATTAGTTGCACGAAGAATAACTCCTGCTTCTTGCTCTCTCTAATTAAATGGTGCCACATGGACATACTAGCATTTAATTAGTTTAAAATTAATACAAATCAAAATATTAATTACAGCATTAATGATACTAACAGTGTGTTTTTTATTTCTAATATTTTACTCTCTTTTCAACTTTTTCTTTCTTTCTTTCTTTTTTGTTTGTTAGAAGAATAAAAAAAAGTACAGAAGTTTTGTGTTTTCTTTTGTAAACAATTTTTTTGTTTTGTTTTTTATATTTTAATCTACAATTGCAAACAAGTACAAAAACATAAGTTATTTTCTTTATTTGTTCTTTAAAAAAATAACGACTTTTTACTTTAAATTTAATTTTTATACATGTTAAATGTAAATGAAATGTAAATATATTCAATCATAACAAGAAATTAATTTAAATTTGTTACTTACAAAATTATTTAAATATATAAATTTATTAGATGATAATTTCTTTCCAGTACTACTATATATACAAATCTTTTACTTATTAAATTTTATCCAAATTAACACATATAAATATAACACAAAAAATATTAAAACACAATAAAAAATATTAATACATAGCATAAAATTAAGCATGATTTAAAAAGATTAGTTATGGATAATATGTAAAAATATTTGGATACAAAAAAAGTTTGCACGTGTATTTTTTTTCATTTCATTTTTCACCGTTGATTAACCATAAATAATTTTTTTTATATACAACAAAACAAAATTTTAAGAAATTATAATAATAGTACTGTGCACATTTATTTCTAATAACAAGTATATATTTTCTATTTCAAATTTCTTATAGCTCTTTGTTCTTAAGGAAAATACGAAACCGCAAAAGCACAATTATAAAAAAGTTATACAGAAAAATACAAAAAATTATTGATGAAAGAAAACACAAAAGAAAACTTTTGTGTTTTTTTTATTCTAATAACAAATAATAAAAGTTTACAAGAGAAAATAAGAATTGGGAAGAGAAAAAGTTAGAAAGAGAAAGCATACTACTATCATTAATGTTGTAAAACTGTAATTAATAGTCTGACTTTTATTATTATTAATTTTTAAATTTAAATTAATTAAATGCTATGATATTCAGGTGGCACAATTTAATTGAAGAGAATAAAAAATATAATTATGTCGGTGCAACTAATAATTTCTCTTAATAATAGAGTGAGAAAAAGAAATTATGGCAATTATGGTTTGAATCGCCCATATGTGCATATTATATAGGCTATACATATAGGGTTCTTTTGTTTATACTTGATCATGCACCTATTTAAATTTATATATAACAATTATTTTATATGTATGTCCATTTTTGTTTTTCAAAACTTTTTATTGTTCTAGAAGTTTATAAAAATTATGTTAAAATAATTATTTTTTATTTACTGGATGAATGATTAGAAGGGAAAAAAATGAATGGATGTGAGTCTTTTATACCATAAAAAAAAATCAAAATTAAACTTAAATTCAAACTCGTATATATATGCATGTGTAAAAGAAATTCATGAACACTGAAAGTCAAAAAGAGAGTATTAAATCACTGCACCAAACATTCTCTATTATTATTCAAGCACTTCCGCCAAAAGGTTAACTCAGGATTAATAAGGGTGCACTACTACTCATCATCGTCATTTTATATTACATCTCAATTTCACATGTCAAACAAAAAGGCCATCCAAACCCCGTTGATATATATATATTCTCTTATATGCTTATTCATTACTACAAAACTAAGTTATTTTATTGATCAGTTGCGGCAAAAAGTGTGTGGATATATAACACACACTAGCATCAAGTGCAATGAACCCTAAGCCACAGTCTTGATCTTCATCTCAGATTCTTGAGGTGGAACCAAGAAGTTGAAGGGGTTATTGTTCTTGAGTTGCCTTGCTTGGTCCCTTGGGAGCCCATATGAATTTGCAACCACATCTTCCGGCAAGTTCGACATGAAGGAGTTTCTGCCGGCCAGGTTGGCTATACTAGCCCTTGAGTTTGTCTTGAATGCCACGTACAAGAAGTGCTCACTCTGTGACTTTGCAGCCACCGCGAAGTTCTGTGGCACCACCAGAGCGTGACCCTCTTGAAGCTCCCCGTCGAACACTCTGTTTCCATTGCAGTCCACCACTTGTATATGAGCTCCTCCTTGCAATGCATATATGATGCTGTTTGCGTTCAGGTTGTAGTGAGGAACAAACATTGCATCCTGCATTCACCACACATAAATACAATTCAAATTCAAATTGTTATATACCTTGGAGAGATGTGGGACTTGTAATACATACCCTATGGATGGATCCATACTCGGCACTGAGTCCGAGGTGATTGAGGATTGGGAGGTCGAGTTCGTTTACAGTTCTGAGGCTACCAGCTTGAGGGTTGATGATGTCAGCAGGTACGGATTTGCCAATGTTCATGCTAACACGTGCAGTGCAAATGGTCTCTTCAATGCCATTATTATTCTTGTCTTTTCTCTCTGGTGGGCTTAAGATGCTAAGACCTCCTTTTACTATCACAATGGATCCTTCCTCCTCGCGTTCGTTTTCACCTCTTAGGTTCCTCACTATATCCTGCTTCACTTGGAATGAATGTGACAGGAATTCTTCAGAGAAGCCGCTGAAGATGTTGCCGCCTTCGTTTTCTTGTTGCTGGTATCTTAGGAATTCTTGCTCTTGATTCCCAGCCAAATTGAACCTCTGTTATGATGAATTGTTAATTGTCATGCAATATTTGTGGATTAGTATAAGTCTATAAAGTAAGATGCAGAATGTTATTAATATATATATATATATATATATATATATATATATATATGCATACCCTGGGGAAGTGGTCAAGTTGGTTGTGGAGGCTGGTGGTGTGAAGAAGAGAAACGGCAACAACATCAGTGTCTTGGTCGTTGTAGATCCAGAAAGCAACACCATGGGGAACAGCAATGATATCACCCTCTCTAAAGGTGTGAACCTTTTGGTGAGTATCCTGTGGCCTTTGTTGGAATTGTTGAGATCCCTCATCAATTGGCTCTTCAAATGTTCCAGGACAACCAGGAAATATCAACCCAAAATTACCACTTCCTGTTCCAACAAATCATTTATTTATTTCAAATGATGAAATGCATGTTTTCTAACAACACAGAGTAGACTGAAAAGTTTAAATTTAATTGAGAGGAGTAATAACTAATAAGGATTAATTAAGGACCTTGTTGGATGAAGATCTCCTGGGGAGCATTGGAGTAGAAAGGTCTACGGAGGGCGTTGCGGCAGAGGACGAAGCGTGAGAGGGCGACCCCGGCGCATTGGAACTCCTGGTGGTTGGGATTCCAAGTCTCAATGAAACCGCCTTCCGATTCAATACGGTTGTCGGGTCTCTGCGCATTGAGGCGCTGGAACTGGCACACATTCTCCTTCGCCTGATGCCTGAAGGAGAAGCTGCTAGCTTCAAGAGCTAGAAAGAAAAAGCAAATAGAAATCGCAAGAAGCTTAGCCATGGCTATTGTTGTATGTGGTTGTGAAGAGGAGAATCAGAAGGGAGGTGATTTATAGGGAGGACAGGAGGGGACACGTAGGAGAAGGTGAGTGAGCATGGTGAGCATTTGCGACATTCTTCAGCATGCATGGCTATGGCAGCGTTCCTTTGTTACAGCTCATGAAGCATGATAGGGGAATACAGGCACAGGTGGCTTCATCGTCTCTATGAGGACTGCATGCATTCATCATCATTTGATCTTTAATTGCAATAATGGCGGAACACAGCCAGGGACCACACATGCCTATTATTCCACTCTTTATTCTTCCTACCTTTCCTTTTGCTCTTCCATCACAACCTCATTGAAATAATAAACACAGCATATTCAAAGTTCCTTCAACGTTATTGTAATTTTCATTATTGAATTTGTTACAAGAGTAAGCCATACTGGTTTTGTCTATTAAATAGCAAAAATGTGATGTGCCAGTGTACGTATAATTTAGTTGAATAAATAGAGTTGAATTTTAAAATTGTTTCTCCTATTTTATCCCTTCTTTTAAATTTTTATTGTAATGCAAAAATCTTAGGTGATCATATATATGGTATGTACATTAATAAGCCAACGGTCCCAACCCTTATCAATAATAATAACCTGACATGCTCTCATTGCGTGAGAATATAAAAAATTTAGCAGCATATATATATACATGCTCTCAAATATTTTTAAATTTAATTGTGAAATGGGAAAAAGCATTTCAAGGAAATTAAATGTTAACTAGAAATTGCTTATAAATCAAAGTGAAAACAGATTAACAGGCTTATTCATGTTTTAGACTGCTGTTTTGCTATATGCTGAAATTGCAGCTTCTGCGTAATTCATTTTTTCTTCATTAAGCTTTCCGGTTAAAGCTTTCATAGAACTCGGGTGTTTTTATGTTGTAGAAAGAAAGCCCCTTAAACTTGAAGTTTCAAGTCAGGGTCATTTTAATCACAACAAATATGACCAGAGCAGAGAAGTTCAAAATTACAGAATAAGATCAACCTATATATATGCAGCAAACTCAGTTGGCTAGAGCGGATAAATTAGTGACAGTGCTATTATCTTATTTCCTGATATTAACCAAGATTTCATTCTTCTCTATAAAAGAAATATGTTTACATGACTTAACAACTCCACTTCTTAATATTTCCACCTCTTCTTGCAATAGTCAAGGGAAGACCCTCAAAATGAGGGTTTGTGTAACTTAACGTACAAGAGAAACATACAAGCGAACGAGACAAAGGACATCAACATCATGAGAAACTAGCATGATCTTACAGGGACTAAATATCATAATCTCTTGATGAAATTCCTACTGGCTATATCTATATGTTCTGGCTATATAGGAAGTCAAAGAACCACCAAGTTATTAGCCTTAGTGATTACATATGGTTATCACTTATGAACATAGATAAAACATAATGTTAGAAGAAACATGCCACCTTTTACTTTCCTCACTCTCAATTGCTCTTGAGGCTGGATTCCGCGTTGCCCTTCTCTTCTGCCTCATCTAGTATTTTGGTTTCAACATGATGATCATCTCCATTGGTTTCAACACCGTTGGAATTTTTGGGAAGCTTTCTTTCAAGATCCTGAGCAGCTTCGAGCTCTTCGGATTCATCCTCTTCAAATCTTTTAGGAAGTTCACTGGGATTTTGAACAGCTTCAGCGTCATGGTTTGCGGTGTCAGCACTTGGAGGCTCTTGTGCCACAGGCTTTTGAGCAGCTTCCAACTCCTCGTACTTGGAAACTATCTGCTGCAGCTCATCATTAAGATACAAAGCCTCAAAAAGTGTCTCTTCATCGTCTGTGGTGCTCTCCGCAATTCCCTTGATGATAGAGAGCGACTGCTTGCACTTGTCCAGCAAACTCAGAGTTAAATCCTCCTGCAAAGAAACATTTATGTTGTAAATTCTATCAACGAAGGAATCACAAACTGAATTACAGGGGGAAACGCAACATTTTCTATCTACAACCTATCTCCATTTGGTTCCTGCCCTTGCATTTTAAAGCAAGTAACTGAATTCGGATTTTCGATCCTCACAAATATATACAGGAAAGACTTAGCACTTACAAAATCACCATGATGTAGTGAACATAACACCAATTTTATTACATTTTAAAGGGTTTACCTTCAAGGTTTTAGGCTCCGGCTCGGAGTTTATTATGCTAGATAGCAATTCAAGACTGTTTCGCGCAACTACAAGAAGCTCTTTCTTCTCTTCAGTTGACATGTGTTGGTGACTGGAAGAGAAAGCCAAGTCATCCATAGAAACTAGTCCTGCTTCAGGAACAGGGTAGCTTGAAGGAGGATCTAATTCTAACCCCTGTTGTTGCATATAAGACTCTAGAGTGTGAGGAACACCTGGTGAACTTCCTCCTCCTACATCTACTGGTTCAACTCTCTCTTGCAAACTCTGCCATCCACCACAGAAAAGCTAGAATTCAGTTAAACCCTAGAATTCAATTCAGACATAGTAAACTTATGGAAAATCAAGAAAGCAAGAAGAGAGATATCTGACCATGTAAGTTTGACGAAAGACAGGGAGATAAGCGAGATCCTGAGACTGGCCCCAAGCCCTAATGAGCTGAAAAGCCCGGCGGCGAATATTCGGATCGGCCTGAGGGTTATCGATGAGTTTGGCGACCATTTCATCGAGAAGCTTCTCGGAGGCGATCTCGGAGAAGACTTTGTCGCAGTTCATGGCGGTGGCGTCGAGGAGGTCAAGGGTGAGAGAGTGAACGAGTGGGTTCTTGTGGGAGAATCTCCTCTTGATGGCCTTAACAACTTCAGTGCCGTTGAGTTGGTTAGAGTTGATCATGGAACAGATCCTGAGGTTAGTGCCCCAATTAGGGTCAGTTAGGGTTTCGGAGGTGGCGTCATCGACAATCTTGGATTCGGGGGTGGGTGCTTGAAGCATCTCCTTCACCTCCTTCATCTTCACACTCATCATACGCCCCATTTGGGCCCCACTCGTCATCAGCTTCTCACCGAGTTGAGAAAGATTCAGCTTGTCCATGGCGAATTCTAGGCTGCGTTACTGTTCTTCTAAGCTTTGGCTGAGAACACAAAAGGGGAATCTTTGGAACTGAAAATATTTCGTTGCTCTCTGACTTCGATGTCGCCACGGTTTTTTTTTTTTTTTTGGTTTCCGGGCAGCATGATTAGGCAGGCATACGTGTCGAATCTAGCAACAGCGGTTTGAGATATTATGGTCAAAGCCGTTTACCCGGCCCGTCAAAATATATACTTTGTCTGGATAAATATTTTATGTTTGGTGATCGCCCATAGAGTTAAAGCCCATTTTTTTCTTTGGTATTAGAGTTAAAGCCCATCTTAATTGTTAATAAATGATAACCTGAGAGTTAATACTCAAAATGGCCCCTGAGATTTGGACTCTAACTCAATTTGGCCCTCAAGATTAAACATTGCTCAAATTAGCTCCCAACTTTTTTAATCGTAACTCACGGTAGTCCCAGCCTCATTTCTGTTAACGCTTGATTACGTGGACTGTTAACTGACACGCAGGACACAATAAAAACGACGCCGCTTTGTTTAGGTGGCGTGAGTTGGGCTAAACGACAAAAATCCTCTTCATTTTGAAGGGAAAATATATTATAACCAAAAAAAAAAAGAAAGTTACCCACTCCTCCACTCCATTAACCCATCGAATTCACTGTTACAAGAACACAAAGAAACTTCTTCTTCTCTTCCACTTCTTACTGTCACACTTGTTCTTCACGCATGCACTGGGGTGAGCTCGATCCAATGCCTACTTACCTTCTTTCTTTTTCGTCTCAATAGCATCAACGTCGCTAGGAGTGAAGAAGAACCACAAGTGAAAAACCATTTGTGTGAACTAAGGTTAGTAGTTTCTACTTTCCTCTTTAACCTTGGATGCTCTGTTTTGTGTGTTCTTGTTGAGGAAGGCTTATTGGTGAAGCTATGGTTGTCTATTTGAAGGAAATAATGATGGGTTTCACAGTGAATGCATTTTGGGAATTTTTACTTTATTTTAGGGTTTGGTTTCCTTTCCTTTACTTTATTTTTGAGATGCAATGTGAATGTTTTGAAGGTGACGAGACAAGGCTAAGTTGAACCAAAAATTATGAACCATATTGCATTTTTATCAAGTCATTAGGGGTAGTTTATATATTAGCAAAGTTCCAGGTTCCAACATTTTTGCATCCCCACTGCCGTTCTTGGGCTATCAAGAACTTATGGTCTTTTAGCTGAACATCCCGATGGACAACCAGTATTCGAGAAAATGTATGTATGTCTCGACAGTTGCAAGAAGGGTTTCAAGTCAGGTTGTCGACCTCTAATCGGGCTTGATGGAGCTTTCTTGAAGACACATTTTGGAGGGCAGATACTTTCTGCTGTCGCCCAAGATTCCAACAATCATATTTATGTCATTGCCTGGGCGATCATTGACATTGAGAACAAGCAAAATTGGAAATGGTTTCTTGAGCTTCTCCTAGATGACCTTGGTGACTATCTTGAACATGAATGGTGCTTTATGTTTGACATGCAAAAGGTACGTGCATGAGTTTCAAATCTTAGATGTGGTAGGTATTTTATTTATCGGGGGCTATTTTGGTGTCACTTATGGAATGTTGAGGGCCATTTTGAGTTCATTAATATAATCTGGGGGACCAGTTTGAGTTCTTTTGAGTGACTTTTTCCACCACCCAAACCTGAAATTTTTGTGTTGCAGGGGCTGATTCCAACGGTTCAAGAGTTAATGCCTGAAGTACACCATAGGTTTTGTGTTTGGCATTTGTGGAGGAATTTCAATAAGCAATGGAAATACTTAGAGTTGCGAGGCATGCTATGGGATTGTGCAACCCGACATTTGTTTGAGCATAAGATGGCAGTGCTAAGAAGAAAGAATGAGGAAGCTTGGGCATATTTGAATAAGTGGCCAAGGCAAGCTTGGACAAGGGCTTTTTTCAGTCATGGTCCCAAAATTGATAACATATGCAATAATGCATGTGAGGTATTTAACTCCAGGATGAAGGAAGCTAGGGGCAAGGGCATAATAACTCTACTAGAGGAGGTTCGAATGTTTGCAATGAGATCGA
>JASCZI010000283.1:14597-35745 GCA_036250425.1 Stylosanthes scabra
GTCCAACCATGTTGGAAAGCTCACCCCAATACAGCATAGCCGATTGCAAAAGATTAGAAGGGCATCACAGAGATTGGAAGTGGTTTGGGCTGGAGATGGTCCATTTAATCGGTTTCAGATTCGTGGTGACAAGACAGTGGCGGTTGAGTTATCAAAGAGCATTTGCATTTGTAGATTCTGGCAAATAACAGGTTTATTTATTTCAATTCTTGAATTCTGTATTTTGATTGATATGTAATTTTCAATTGCAACTGATTATTATGAAATTAGACATTGTAGGAATGCCATGTGTCCATGCATGTGCTGCAATTGCCTTCCAAAATAGAAACCCAGAGGACTTTTGTCACCATTGGTTAACTATGGATACATACAATGCTACATATATGCATTTCATCAACCCAATTCTGGGACAAGAGTTTTGGGAGAGAACTCCATACACTAAGCCACAAGCACCTATAGTGAAAAGAAAGCCGGGACCTTTGAAGATAAAACGAAGAAGCCCAAGAATTATACTAAGTTAAGGAGGCGGCTTAAGGAGTTTAGTTGTACTTATTGTGGCACTAAGGGACACACTAAGAGGAGCTGCTCTCATAGGAAGGCTGATGATGCTGATGTCGCTGCGGTGGCTGCTGTTGCTGCAAATGCTGCTACCCCTACTACCAATGCTGCTGCTGCAAATGCTGCTACTCCTATTGCCAATGCTGTTGCCACCAATGCCGCTGCTCCACAGCCTTCAAAAATTGACCTCACTCAACCAACTTATTCCCAGCCAAACATAACAGAACCGGTTATATGACTGCTATTTATTCGAGTTTTTTAATATGATCTGGCTATAAATATACAATTAATCAAATTGTTTCATTTTCATGTAGGTGCCTCCATTAGAATTGCATCATGTCTCAAGGCCTGAAAAGTTAGTACCAAAAAGAAGAATACATCCAGTGGTTGACCCAATGCAGGGATGTAGCTCTGGAACAGCATCAAGAATGCAATCAGTTTGGAAATTCGTACCCACTCCAGGTTCAAACCACCTAGGAAGAATTAGACAGAGGTTATGTGTTTATATTGTGCTGAACAACTTTTGTGTGGGTAAATTATGTGTTTTGAGTGTTGGAACCTTTAAAATGCACTCTTTACTTGCAATGTTGTAATGATGATACTCTAGACATCTCTTTTGCTTATGTTGTTGCAATTAGAAATTGCACTTTGTATGAAACTACTTAATTGCTAAATCTAAGTTACTTTGACAATGTTATTTGTTGGTTGTCAAGATTCATTTTTTTTATGGTGACTCTATCAAGATTCATGTTTGGTTAGTAAGGAAAAGTCTAGGGTTTTAGTTTTAATTGGAAAGGCCAAATTGAGTCTTTATATCATTTGCCACATAAGAGAACTGCATACATGTCCACATAGTGTCCAGCGTATCAGTTAACAGTCCACTTAGGCAGGCTGTTAACAGAAATTAGACTAGGGGCTAATACGAGTTATGATTGAAAAAGTTGGGGGCTATTTTGAGTAACTTTCAATCTCAGGGGCCAAATTGAATTGGATCTCAAATCTCAGGGGCCAATTTGAGATTCAACTCGATAACCTGACCTACTGGTAAAGTTCAGGCTGCTATCAATTCTGGGTCTATTGCGTCTTTGGATAACGGGCCTAAATCTCCTCATCTGGAATGAAAAAAAACATCAGTATGGCCGAAAAGGCGAAAACTAAAAAGTATAACAAATAAATTAATTTTGAGTTAGTCCAATGATATTTAAACTTTAAAAAAATGTCAAAATTTGAATTTCGATTGATTAATGAAGAACTTTTAAATGGAACTTAAATTCTTAGCGAATGATCGAGCTATAAGATTGGGATACTCTGGAAGGAATAAATAATAATAAATAAATAAAAATGGAGAGAAAAAGAAGCAACATAACAAGCATGTGTATATGTGTGAGTATGGGACTTGACTTGCTTTCCCATGTAATCATTCTGGTCAACGTCACTGTAACATTTCGGTCAGCAAGTGCCTCTAAAGGGAGAAAAAATAAGGGGAAAAAATTTATAAAAAAAAAAAGAAGTTTCATATTCACAATTAACATGCAAGGGGTCCCAGTTCGAAAATTTAGCAATCAAATAAAGCTGTGACTTTGGGGTTGTTGATTCTGTGCTATGATTTTATGTATGTTTTATCCAAAAAAATTTGATTAGTCACATGGGAAGGAGGGTAAGATTAAGATGGAACTAAATCCTTTTATTTAGGGATAGTACTGCTACTGTACTACAATACAAAACCATGACGTACACGGCAAATAAGACCAGCAATTAATACACAATGTACCCTTATCTAATCTAATCTATCTAATACTACTAATCTAATCTAAATCTAAAACTCATTATGAAAAAGAAGATCCCACTTAGATACCGTTTATTTTCAGAGAATAAAATTGAGACCAAAAGATTGAGACTAGTGCTTGATTGGCAGAAATTAAAATTTTAGCCTTAATTTTTAAAATTTTAATATTTTCAGTATTTTTAAATAGTAAGGACCGATGAATGGGGATTAAGACTAAAAATTTAAAAAAATCATTTTTATTCAAATACTCTCATTTAATATTAGAATTTCCATTACAAACATTTGACATTTCTCTATCAATTTAATTTAATTTTTATCTTTAAATCTCGTCTGCTAATAAATTTTAAACCAAATACAATAATAAACTTAATTCAATGAACGCTATTATTTATTTATTAAAAATAGAATAAAATTTTAAATTAATCTCTCAATTTTTTTCGGAGAATAAGAGGAAGAATGTATAGCAATTATATATATTGAAGCGATATATAAACAAAACTCTATAGTTTAACTTTAATATCTCAAAAACATACACTGTTTTATCGGAAATAATTTAACTTTGAGTAACCAATAATTTAATCAACTATTCGTGTTGATGGATCAAATATGTGAAAGAGACATAAATAAATAATTGAGGTGGTCGTTTTGCTATGCCTAATCCAAAACATATAAATTGAAATGGACGAGAAACATAATTAAGAGAGTTGTTAGTATGATTCTATCGATCAATCTTATTAAACTATTTACCAAAATTAAGATAGCATATTGCTTAGGCAACGTTGAAAGTTACTGGTATTACAATGACACCACCTAATCCACAACCCCTATTTAAGGAACATAGCTTCACTATTGAAAAGTTTGTTGTAGGCTCACATGGTTGCCACAGATGGCACATATAATAAGAACTCTATTGGCTAATTGGATGTAAAGGACAAGATGGTGATTGTTACAATTCATCAATTCAATTCAATCCAAGAAGCAAAGATGAAATATTATTGCTACAAACCAAGAGCTTATTAGCTTCCACTGTGTAGTGGTACAAGGGTGATGTTTACTCACTGTGCTATGGTCCCTCAGTTTTTTGGACATCAAGCTTCAATGGATAACCTAATCCCTCTATCTCTCTGTAACATATGACAACTATCACATTGTGATTTTGTAGGGAGTTTGGAAAGTGGAAACCATGTATAGGATGCAATTCACTTGAGGATTGGAATTTTATTATTGGAACTACTTAATTGTATGGCATTTTGAAATTTAATTACTATTCAATTCCTTTTACTTTTTATAGGCCTCATAGCAAGATAAAATAATGATCAACTTAAAGTATTGAAAAATTTCAAGTATATCGATATACTAGTATACTTATAATCTGTAACCGTTGATTTTAATTAAAAAAAATTAAAAAATATATATAAATCAAAATCAATGGCTACAAATTATAAATATACCGATACTTGAAAGCTTTCCTAAAGTATTAGTATCTTTGATGTAAGTATCTTTCAACCTCTAATGAATAAAATTAAAATTACTTTTGTCCTTAAAAAAAAAACCAACATATTCTTCTCTTTTCACTAATAATATACGCCTTATTATTATTATTATTTATACACTAAAATTTAATTACTAAATATATATATTATTTAAGTCATTTTTAATACATATTTGATATTAAAAATTCCACAATTGTTGTGAGAATTTATAACATGGTTTTTCGGTGGTTCAAAAGATTTCATCACTATCGTTTTCTTGTCCTAAGACATGAGACAACAACATATCATGCCAAGAAGTAATTGAGAGTTGTGACTTGATCACTTGGCACATAGCTTGAACTTGAAGCATTAGCCAGTAGCCATTTTTCATTTTTGTCCAAAACTGGAAATTACCAAAACGGAATTCGAATTTCGAATCCAAGATATGAGATTTCACCTTCAATTTCTGGTAGAAAACTTGGGCCACATTCTTAGATATGGAAGGAATTCCTTAATAACATTCCAGCCAGGAAAATTTTCAACCAAATAATAATAATAATAATAATAATAATAATACAATGAGACAACAATATTATACAGCGGAAGAATGTCCCAACAAAAGATTGCTTTTCATTCATACCAATTTCCATTCATATATCTGTGTCTGCTCATAAAAAATATATATTTGTTAAAATGATAATAATAAAATAAAGAATATTCCATAAGTGTTTGTGAAGATAATAAAAAGCCGTTAATTTATTATAATAATTAATTGAATAATATTAAAATTAAATTTTACTAAATAAAAATTTAAGAACTAACAGCTAATAAATAAAGATGAGAAATAAAAAGTGAAAATCAAATTTAGGATTTTACTCAAAAAATAATTAGCACAGGTATTATTGGGAAATTTTAATTTTATTTCCCTTAATTAATTGAATCTTTCAGATAGATGGCAACAAATAAGTCCAACCGTATAAGATTATATTGGACCCACAGCATTAAACCCCATTATTTTATTTTATTTTAATATTATTTACTAGGTTTCTTAATTTGATAAAAATAAAAAAGAAAAAAGAAAATTGGCTTTAGCTATTGGACCTCTCCGTTGAAGGTAGCATAAGCTTTGTTCGGAAAAAACACAGCCATCAATGGATGAATGAATCAAAGATATGACCTTCAAAATTCACAATAAAATAACAACTTCTTTGATTTTTGATACTTCAATTTCCCATGGCTTGAAATTCATCACGATCTGTTCTTACCTTTGTGCCGTTCCAGCTTCACAACCATGCATATAGGTACGCAAACGCAAAACTCCAATTTTTCCCTATTTTACAGGATTTCTTAGGTGCCCTTTTCGAGTTTATGATTCTTTAGGGGTCTTCTGTAATTTTTTTTACCAAAATTCTGAGCTTTTTAGGGGGAATATGAGTTTTGTGTGGAATAATGATGGTGCTATGAATTTGATGAAATTCCTTAGTTAAGTTGATAACTTTTTGCTGCGTCGTTCTTGAAGCTATCTGCAACTGATTTCTTGAGTTGGATATGGAATGATATTTTCTTTCAATGTAATTGGTGGAACAGTTGGGGGAGTTGTCAATGAGAAGAGAGGGCTAATTAAATTTTGAGAATTTAATTAATGGGTGGTTCTGGAAGGTGAAGAATTATATGAATTAGTGTGAATTGAGCTTAGATGTTTGCTCCCATGGTGATTTTACTGTAACCTCTGAAAGTTGTTGTTCTGCATGCTCCATTTTCATCGGGGTAGGCATGTGTCAGCTAACTGCATTTGGCCTCTTTCAGTGAAATATTTCATGACTTCCTTTTAATTGTGTACTAGTCTACTAGACCCATTTTATGTGCATGCGAAATCCATGCCAT
Source organism: Stylosanthes scabra (assembly GCA_036250425.1). Taxonomy (NCBI): domain Eukaryota; kingdom Viridiplantae; phylum Streptophyta; class Magnoliopsida; order Fabales; family Fabaceae; genus Stylosanthes; species Stylosanthes scabra. The sequence goes on from JASCZI010000283.1 coordinate 20,298, forward strand.
TCTGCGATTCGTTTTCATTTCAGCTGGTTTTGTGCACATTTTGTTTATTTTATCTGCTTTGGTATGAGATTCAGATATGCTTATGTTCTGGAGTGTTTAGTTGTGGATCTATGGTTTTGCATGGACACAGACATTTGGTGACATTAGTGGAAATGTGTCAATAATGGAGTATCGCTTGATGTTGTTGAATGACTTTAATTGGCAAAGAAGAAAAGATAAACATGGACCTATTTTAGTGATAGAAATGTTTCCTTTTGTTGGTAATATGAGTTTGTTATGGTGTTACCAAAGCAGGCCAAACGAATACAACTTCAGCGCAATGTCTCATCAACAGCATTTCACGATTCATTCATCTCGTTTCTTGCCATGCGGTAAAACCTACCCCCCTTAAGAAGAACTTTGATAATATGGTTAGTGTGTTGAAGCGTTTGAAACCAGTGCTCGATGATGTTGCGGATCACAATCTCCCTTTGGAGGAAAATCTCTATAGAGAATGTGAGGAATTGGATATGTTGGTTAATGAAGCTAGAGAGCTCATTGAAAAATGGGGCCCAAAGATGAGCAAGATTCACAGCGTAAGTTCTGTTCTTATGTTCAATTCAATATCGTTATTGCATTTGTTATTTCACCTTGTTTAAGATCCTAAGCCTTTTTTTGTGGCATTTGAATTTGAAAGCAAACAAGAAATCACCTACAACTACCTCATCCATCTTTTTTCCAGAAGACTTTAACTCTTTTTGGTGGGGTTACTCTATTTTCAGGTTCTTCAAAGTGGGGAATTGCTGATCAAGTTACAAAGTGCTTCATTTGATATTTGTCGCATAATCATTAAATCCCAAAAGTCACCTTCAAATGCTGCAGTTTTGTCCAATCTTCAGGTATGCTAAAGTTGGAAGTTAATTGTTTCCCGATCACTATTGTCCTCACATCATTTCAGTTCCAATGGAAAAGGATAATAAAAGAATAAAAATAAATTCTTGTTTCTTCCATTTATTAGAATATGTTTGGGTATATTTGATCAATAAAACTGTGAGACTAATTGTTTCAAACTTTTCAGCAATATACGCAGGAACTTCAGTGTCTCAAGAAGGAGACAGCAGTGGTTTATATAGAAGAAGCACTTAGAAACCAAAGGAATAATGTTCAACCTTCAAATGATTGTCTAAAAGGAATTATTGAGTTACTTCACCTTACATCAAACCAAGAGCTTCTAAAAGAAAATATAGCTGTGGAAAAGGAAAGGTTGAATGCTGGAGTCAATAAAATGAAAGGGGAATTGGATGAAGTAAACCAAATTGTGAATCTTGTCTGCAACTTAGGCGAGTATGTGATGAAATTTGAGTTCCGTGAAGTCAAACATGGTGTCTCTATCCCACAGTACTTTAGATGTCCTTTATCATTGGAACTTATGTCAGACCCTGTTATCTTGGCTTCTGGTCAAACATATGAGAGGCAGTCCATTCAAATGTGGCTTGATCATGGTCTGGCTGTTTGTCCCAAGACACATCAGAGACTTTCCCATACAAACCTCATTCCGAATTATACCGTGAAAGCTATGATAGCAAACTGGTGTGAGGAAAATAATGTCAAACTTCCCCGTAACTCTAACCTCCAAAGTTCTTACCATGTTTCGACCCCTTCAGATCATTCGCTTACACCAGATTTTGATCGTCTGTGTAGTTTTGGGTCTTCAAATAGTAGCTATACCACTTCAAAAACTGGAGGTGCATTTGAGATTGAGAAGCAAAATGGTGATGCTTCTTTCAGAATGAGTGGAGAATCAAATGGATGCAGGAGTGGAGAGACAGAAAATTTTGAGTACTCATCCCCTGCGGCTTCATGTAGTCACAGCAGAAGTGAATCATTGTCGAGTTCTATTTCTAGTACTGATATTGTATATCCAGTTTCAAAAGGGGTGTCAGCCATACCTAATAAGCATCAAAATGTGTTGTGCAGAGAAATCACAAATGAGCATCCTGCTTCTCCTGCAAATAAGGAATCAGAGTTTTCTACTCCTTTTTCAGGAAAGCAATCTGAAATCCCTGGATCCAAAATTGTAGAGATGGAGAATGGAAATAATTATAGAAAGAATGATAATGTTATTAATAGCCACACAAAAGTTGATTCAGTTCCTGCTTCCAACTTACAACACGATGAACTAACTACCACATCCCATGTCAATAAGTTGATTGAAGACCTTAAGAGTAAGTCAAATGAGGTGCAAACTGCTGCTGCAGAAGAATTGAGGCTCCTTACCAAGAATAACATGGAAAACCGTGTCCTTGTTGGGAAGTGTGGCGCTGTTACACCATTACTATCACTGCTGTGTTCGAATGTGAGGATAACACAAGAGCATGCCGTGACAGCTCTTCTGAATTTGTCAATTTACGAAGGCAACAAGTCGTTGATTATGGAAGCAGGGGCCATAGAACCCCTGATCCATGTTTTGAAGGCAGGAAATGATGGCGCCAAGGAGAATTCTGCGGCTGCATTGTTCAGTCTCTCCATAACAGAAAACAATAAGGAAAAAATTGGTCGTTCGGGTGCAGTTAAAGCTTTGGTGGAACTTCTAGCCTCAGGAACACTAAGGGGAAAGAAGGATGCTGCCACTGCCTTATTTAACTTATCAATATTTCACGACAATAAAGCTCGGATAGTTCAAGCTGGAGCTGTGAAGTATCTGACTCAGTTATTGGATCCAGCTGACAGAATGGTTGACAAGGCTGTTGCTCTTTTGGCAAATCTGTCAACAATTCTGGAAGGTCGAATAGAAATAACAAGGCAAGGAGGAATCCCTTTGCTAGTTGAAATTCTTGAGTCAGGTTCTCAGAGGGGAAAGGAAAATGCAGCTTCTATTATCTTCCAACTATGCCTTCATAGTCCTAAGTTTTGTACCCTCGTCCTGCAAGAAGGAGCTGTACCACCCCTAGTTGCATTATCTCAGTCCGGCACACCAAGAGCGAAAGAAAAGGTTTGGCTTTCGTAATTTGTTATCGCCATCTATGTATAGGGTTTAGTCTTTCACTCTTTTTCTTGTTTTCATGGTTGCAACATTCAGTGTTGGTTGAAATTAAGTGCTGATATCTTGCTTTGGGTTCTTTTAACCACACTTTCCTTTTATCTGAATACCATTCAAGTATAAACCATAATGCATGATATTATAAGAAATATTTATTTTCAAATAGAAATCTTCAATTATGCAAAACCTTAACAAATTAGCAAACTCACGACATATATACGATATCTCGAGCTGTTAACTTGTTCTAAACCCCAGAAGAAAATCTAATTTGTTCATGCAGGCGCAACAGCTACTCAGTCATTTCCGTAATCAGCGCGAAGGGGCTGCCGGGAAGGGAAGATCATGATGATATAAATTTTTGGTTATTGCATTGCCCTTTTTTGCCTTCATACCATAGTTGCTTGTGAAAATCATGTTCCTCCTTTATCTTATGATGATTTCTGCCATTTAGCACTCTTAGGACTCCTTTCATTTCATTTTTGTTATTATTATTATTATTATTATGATTCTTATGATTTTCCTGATGCATCATTTGTGTCACAAGATCAAGCCTCTCAAGTTCAAAATGGGCACTTCACTGTCATGGAACCCTATTATGCAGGGTATTTATTTTCCATTTTTCAAAACTTTTTTGTTGTGTTTGGCTTTAGTGATTTTGTTTTTTTGTAGTGAAGAGTACCATTTTTAGGAGGATATATATATTATTTCTAAGCTTTAAAACACTGTTTTGTTGTTGGAGTCATTAATTTATGTGGTCCTAAGTCACTGTTGTACATAGTTGCAGTTGTACATATATATGTATATATATAGATTCTTGTGGTCTATAATAAATCATGGTACCTTGTTCTGCAATATTTATTCAAACCCTGTATTAATTAATCTTTGCTTTTGCTTTGACTTGTATCTTCTTCACACAGATGCTAAACTTTAAGGGCGTTTAGAATAGATACTGAGATTCGGAGACTGAGATTGAATTAAGTTTGTGTTTAGTTTAAAATTTATTAAGAGGTAGAGATTGAATTAAGGCAATGAAATAGGGATAAAGGTTAATATTAAAAACTTTAATGCTGAGTGGGGTATTTGAGTAAAAAAAATTATTAAAGTTTCAGTGTCTTAGTTTTCGGCTCCTCATTATCATTATCAGGAAATGCTGAAAATATTAAAATTTTTGGGACTTAGAGAATGAAATTTTAGTTCTAGTTTTCATTCACCAAACACAATATTGATTCTTAGTCCTCAAAATCAAACGTTATATAAACGACGTCTTTTATGTCATCATCTAATAAGATATTTGTATTTTTTATTCGTGTGATCGTATCAGTTATGAGGTAACAAGTGATCGACTTAGACACTTTTACTGAAATAACGATTTATGATTGTTTGTTCACTTATATTTCATTTGTTACAACATGAAAGCGTAGCTAATGTTTTATGGTTGATGTTTGGTGCAATTGGATTAGAGGTATCATATTCTTCCAACAAGTTGAATTTGAGTAGTATGGTTATAACAAAATTCGTGATTGGGCAGATTATTGGCCATGTAAAAAAACTTAAAAATAGAATTCCTATAACAAACTTTATAAGTGAATATGCCATTCAATGTACCAATACTAAAATTTAACTTTACCCTAATAATAAACAATGAATAATGGAATACAAACAATCGGAACTTTTGCCCAAAAGAAAAATATCATATCACCTTTTGCAATGATGGGTTTATTTGACATGCATAAATAGACAACTTTTGGTTACCGAAAAAGAATCGAATCGAATCCATCATCTTTACATATTTCCTCTCTCTCTAATTTTCTTCAGTTATATATAAGATTTAATTTGCAAGCTAATAAGATTTCTAATGTGGAAGCTAATAAGATTTAATTTGCATTTTCCGTTATATATCTTCTACAATAACTAAGTCCTTCCCTATTAATTCAAGAATAAGGATATATAAAAATTGATTATATGAAAAATTAAATCCAAACAAATATTGTAAAACAAATTGATCAGTGATCCATACATGTTCATCATTTTTATATACATACAAAAAATATTACTAATACTCTAATGTATAGTTTAAGGCTGGGTTTGGTAAAGCTTTTCGGAGGACTGCTTGTGCTTTTGATAAGCTCAATCGCTGTATTTTGTCATTTTGTGTTTGGTAAATAAAAAGGACGACGTGTCTTACAGCTTTTAAAAGATGGGGGTGCTTTTAAAAGCACCTAAAGAGAAGCTTTTTAAAGATAGATTATGCTTATCAAAATTAAAAAGTCTAATATAACTTTATTTATTAATAAATATCCACATTCATTATTATATTTATATCTATTATAGTCATTTTAAGTTTTTAAAATTATTTTACTAAACACAATTATTGTTTCTTAGCTTGTACTTATTAAAAGATTATTTTTATTTGATTTTACCAAACACACGTACTACGACTTTTAAAAAATTATTTTTTAAAAGACAATTTTCATAAGCTACTTTTGAAAAGTAAAAAATTTACCAAAGTCACCCTAAGCGTGATGTATCGTGGAAATTAAAGAGTTTTATACGGTTAAGTAATTAGAATTATGAGTTAAAGATGATTCTTTAAGCAATCATTTTAAAAATGGGTTATTTACATTAACGTGAAAATAGTATAATACACTGTTAGTCAATTATCTGTAAAATCACGGTTTGAAAATTTAATTTATTAACTTAATTGTCGTTTTCACTCTTTTAATATAATAAAAAAAATTGAATTCTATTGCATGACCATGACGGACATCGGGAACTTCAAATCTCAGGTGCGTTTGGTTTGAGTTTTTATTTTTTGTTTTTATTTTCAGTATTTTCTGTTTTTTGGATTTTGTGAAGAAAAAAGTGAAAACACCAGAATTTTATTGTTTTTACTATTCTCACTTTTTTCTTCACAAAATTCAAAAAACAAAAAACAATAAAAATAAAAACAAAAAATAAAAACGTAAACTAAACAATTTTTCTTCTCTTTCCTTTTGTACATAATTAAGTAGTCCTATTTGAAGTTAAGTTCCTGAATTCCTAGTACAATTATTTACTGAACTGAGATTGGTCCATTGGATTCCATTAACCTTTTGTCATAATTAAGAGACTCTCTTTCTCTCATCTCCTTCTCTATCTTCAACCCTAGGCCTCATCTGAATTAAATTGATGTACCCTAGGCTTATTACCTTTTTATTAATTAAATATTATTAATTTAATTTTAATGTACTAACAGTTTAAAATGTTTTAAACAATCATATAATTATATATGTTCATTTTAAAAATTAATTACGAGATAGATGAAAAAATAAATTATTTTTATTAATGTGACGTTATTTTATTAAATGCATATATAAAACTTTTTTACACCGTCAGTTTATTCAAATTAAATTCATTAAATATATGTAATAATAATATAAATATAAAAGTAGTTAAATTGATAAATAATTTATTTATTTTAGTAAATCATTTTGAATTCAAGTCTTAGATAATGAATACATAAATAATGATATTTTAAAAATTTTGTAAACTAATCCTCTTCTAATTCTACTTGTTAGAATATTTTTTAATATCAATTAATATATTTAAATTTATTAGTATAATATATACTTAAATGGTTTTGATTAGTTAAAAAAATTAATTAATTAAACTAATATATATTTTCTCAAACTTCATTGTCGTCAAACTTACCAAAATAATACACCATCTTGATTTTAAATTTAAACGTAATTAATTAATGTTTTTATTTAAAAGTGTTTAGTGTGTGTGTGTGTTTTTTTTTTTTTTATAAATAATGTGAGACGCTTATCTAGATATAGACTTACGTTAATAATTAGCAGTTAGATAATGATATTTGCATATTTAAATTTTCTATTTTTTGAGATACCAACTTATTAGATCTAGAGGTAGAGTCTAAAGAAAATGAAATAGACAAAAATATATAGTCATTAAAGACTACTGTAATATAATAGGTTAAGGAATTTAATCAATTTATATTATCATCAGTACATATCAAGCATACATTACAAAAGGAAGAGTCGCCAAAAGAATCTGAGATTATGTAAATTAAATTACAAGCCTCCAAATTCATTCTCATCATGCTTTGAGAGAGCAAAGAAACTAAAAATACGTACAAGAGCAGTAAGAGGTTAACGTAGACGTAGCTATGATGTGTTCAATACTAAGTACTGTTCATCTCATCATCTTCGGCTCATACATAAAAAGAAGTGGACCTATTATGTAGTAGATGGATTTATTATTGTTATTATTAAACACTAACATTTTATTAATTCGCCATTTTATTAGTTAAATATGAATAATAATAAATGTGATACTAGTTTAATTTTGATGCACCGATGATATAAAGAGTTTTACATAATCATCAAATTAGATTCATACATTTATATGACTTTAGAAATAATAATTTAAAAATTAATTATTCTTGATGATGATGTAGTAAGACCTGATTAAATATATATATTGATAGAAATAACACTTATTAACTTACTATTATTATCATGTATAAAATTCTTTTACATTCACGGTGTATAGAAATTAAATTAATGTAATATTAGTAAAGGTAGTAATATTTCATATTTGAACTAAAAAAGTCATATGTTCAGATTTTAGACATTGTAAGTTTTTTAAAAGATTACATATATATGTAAAAAGTAATCTAGGAAAAATTGTACATTTTCCTATAATATATAACTCACGTATCTCTATTATTATTATTATTATTATTATAGAGATAGGATTCAGTAAGCATTGATTTTCGTAACCTAACACATACATATATACACACAAATAAAAAAAAAATTAAAGAAACAGCGATATCAGCAAACAAACAATACTGGTGTTCAGTTTCTTAACATGCTGAAACATTTTTAACAACTAAAGTACAGCTACTTCATGAAAGGGACCATATATCAATGATCCATAGCTTCAAAGATTAATAACCATATGTCACTTTCCTCCCCAGCCTAGCTGATGAGAAATTTATCAATTAATTTGTATATTAATAAAATTTAATATTTATTATTATAGATATATTAATTATTAATTAACCTTTGTAGGATTTTGTGCATGGGTGTGTGATGGCACCACTCTATCTAACATTATTGTTTTGACTGAAGATTCTTATGGTGGTGGTGGTGGGGTAATAATTTTTTCAAAGTGCGAGTAAAAAAACAAGCATATATGAAGTGTTTTGATGGAATTGATTATTATTTTATGATGATGTGACGAAAGGCACTTCGTTCATGAATTGTCAAGTGTGCTTCAAAGTTGAAAGTTACATTTAATTGGAAAATTTATACTTTGGAAATAAGAAGATACCCCAAATTCTTATCATCATCAACTTGCTAGAATGCTCCATCCACTAAACCTTAATTGGTGGATGAGTGTTCCAACCTTACATATATATTAAGGTGTCTCCTCACATATACCACGTAATAATCTAGAGCAGTTTCATATTTAATTTAATATTTATTATTTTTTATAAATAATATTTATAATTATATATTTATAGAAAAAATTTAGGGAGCCCATAATTTGTTAGCCAATAAGGGATCAATAGGTTTTTTCCTTCTTTTCTCTTTCCCCTTTTATCACTCACTATTTCCCTAATTACAGTCATGAGCTCCTTAACGTTGGCTCCCTAGCATTACTCATATTTATAATATTTAATATTATATATTTAATTTAATAATAATTTATAAATAAAAATTAAAATCAAAATAAAAAATTATAATTACTTGTAACTATTAAATTATGACTACTAATTTTTTCTTCTTGTAAATAATAATGGTATATATTCTTATTTAATTTACTTTTCATTTTATAATTAAGGCTTTAATTAATTTGCATTTGAAGGATACGAATATATAGCTATATATGATGATATACTTTGTGACATGTGATTGGAACAAGAGATATTAGTGAAAGCTCGAAAGGAACTAACACTATATATTGATGAGCATCATGCATGAAGAATACTTTGAACTCGCATAAATGTTATCAAAAGTGGCCAGGCTCTAACATTAGCACGAGATTTTGTCACGTGTAATGTTAGTTTCACAACCACAATATTTCTAATAGCTAATACGATAAGAGAAAATGTTGATAGCCAATATTAGAAAGATAATGGGATAAAATATATTTTTTCTCTAAAATTTTAAAAATATTTTAAATATTTAATTTATTTTAATTTGATCTTTAATATTTTAATTGCATTTTTAATAAATTAATTTTTTTTTGTCTTAGATGAAGCTTGAATCCAATACCTTTTATAACGGAAAAAAATAATGCCATATGCGATTACAGTTATAAGTAACACATAACATAGACATCGCATATTTTGTGTTAGGAGTAAAAGGAGAAATACATATTAAGAAAAAAATAAAATATAAATATTAAAGGAAACAATAATATTTACTATTTGTAAAGGTTTTAATAAATAAAAAGTTATATTAGAAATAAAAGTTAAATATTTTTAAGTTGTCATAGATAGTCCAACCAGAATTCAAAAGTAATACTAGACAAAGAAGGGTTTCCTAACAAGGATCTAATTATTATCCAATAGCCCCCACTATGTGCATGAATTTGCATATGATCCATATGATACTTTAACATATATATGTTAAGCTGTGTTTTGATTTGAATTTTATATTTCAAGATTTTTCCAAAATAAAAAAGAAAATAATAACATACATCTCTATCATTATTGACAGCAACAATAAAAAGATAGAGAAACTGAGAAAGCAATGTATGTAAATGATGAGGGATACCTACATGAACACTCTAATAGCATGTTAGGGTTCAATCTTATTGTGCTCAATAATTTTATATCAGCAGGTGCTATATATATATAGGGCGTTAAATAGTCAAATGTCGGTAATTTTATAATTGTTACTGTAAATGATAGAGTAGATGCATGATTAATTATTTGATAACGATTTATTAATAAATTAATTATAAATGAGTTATTATTTAAAAAGTTATGACAGTAAAAAGTAGATTATTTTTGTTTTCACACGTATTAAAAATTAATTTATCATAAATCTAAATTTTATTTAAAAATTTATTCACCTCCAATATATTAAACTAGGATGCAAAACTCTTGACAATGTGTAGTACATATTAATAAAAATGGTGAATATTTCATGTGGGACTTTACGTAAAATTATTTATTAAAAAATTGTTAGATAATTTGATATATTTGATTAAATTGTGATTTGACGATTTTAAAGTAGCAATTTCACATGAAATTAACTGCACCTGAATTTTCACCAATAAAAATATTATTATATGTTAAAAATCAATTATTAAATTAATTATTATATGTTTATATATTTATACATATTGATTTATATATTTTTTAACTAAATAATTAACCACTAAATTAACTAAACCTAAAAATAATCAAATCTGCAATAGAAGAATAATCAAACCCCTGTTTATAATAATATAACAAAAAATTATAAAAATGCCAAATACTGGTATAATTGATTAATACTATGTCTATTAAATTTTTCTCTCCATTGTTTTCTTCAAATGTGAGATTTAAGATCATTATGAACGGTATCATAAAGTTTAAGTTGAGATCATAACTAATCCTAACAAAATTCTTACAAAGATTATTCATCATAAAATTCAGAAAATCCAACCTAAGTCATTTTTAATCACTAATATCAAAATCTCCGTTTGTAAAAAAAAAAAAAAGTATATTATAGGATTGAATTTAGAATTTGATAGCCTAAGATCAATGTCGGTGTGTTAAAGTGCGAGACAAATCTCAAGGCGATATTAAATAATACCTATAAAATCACATTTAAACTGTATAGAGAATCATGCATAGTAACACAGTCACTAAATTTACGGCCATTTTATTTTTTAATATTATATGGAAGTGTATAGAAAACATGTTACTTTCTTTAATTAATTTAGAAAGAATAATATAGAAATTCTTTTCTTTGGTACAATTAGGTAATTTCTCAAGTTAAAACTAAATAAAATAATTGAGCAATCAAAGAGGGGTTGATATGAAAGACAACGACTTTTCAACAATTAGGGGGAAGAAAAGTCTAAGACTAAGTTATAATTATAATTAAAAAGAGGATTAAATAGATCTTACACTTCTAAAAAATATTGAGAGAGAACTTAATTTTGATATACATCATCCTGAGTTTAATATCACCATAGTGTTACTCAACAAAAAACTAAAAAGATAATTGGGGTATGCAAATTAAAGGAATATATATATATATCAAAATGCATGTTCGAACAAACTATATTATATCTAATAAAGTTATTTACTTGATGCAACAAATTTTTTAAAAGGGAGTTATTTGATGATGACACGTAGAATCAACCTAATGAAAAAAAAAAAGCTTAGCTTGTTAAAATAAATATGACATTTTTATACTATGAAATGGCAATTAGTTTACTTCATAAGATTTGTCATGTTATATTATATAATATTCATTTTACTTATTATATTAAAATTTTAAAATAAGCAATTTTATTATATGATGTTAAAATTTTTATGACTAAAAGGTTAAGATATAATTATTATTATTGACATTAATAACATTAAAAAATTACAGTAATATTATAAAGAGAAAAAATATTAAAATACTTTCTAACAATTGCATTAAAAGATAACGAGAGGCTCCTAAAAAAAAACTTCCCGATTTCTATTTTTTCATTCTTGAGATTTTTTCGACTCCTATTTTATTATATTATGAGAGGCCAAAATGTCCCATGAGATAAAAGATAAAAAATTAGAAAGTCTCATAAATAAAAAATAGGACTGAAAAATATGTGATTTTTTTTATCACAAATCTCATAGTCCCTCAAAAATAATTATTAGGGACCGTATTGATTATTCACTCTATTATAAAATCAACATATAATTTACTTATTTTCGCCAACACTTAGCTAATTAACACACTTTTACAAGCTGGTATCAAAATAATTTCAAATATACTAGTAAAATGTATGTATTAAGTATTAACCAAAATTACTAGCTAATATAAATTAAAATAAATCACCTTTAAACTTTTCTAAAAAGATGAACAGAAAACCAAGCAAATCTAAGAAAAAAATGTGTAATAAGATTATAAGACATGTTTTATATATAATGAATTGGAGCCCTAACTTATTCTCCTAATTATTATTTTAATTTTTAAATCATTAAAGTTTTGATTTTTTATATTTTTAATATTTTAAAAAAGTAACATTTATATTTGACTTTTAACTTTTTAAATATTTTATAATTTTTTTACATAATTACAATATTAAACAAAAAAACCCAATAAAAAGTCCATTGCCAATTAATGAACTTAAATGAAACTTGTGAGTCTACTACATGACTTTAAATTAGACAACGGAGACGTTGTCCTTAAGGTACAAGACTTTTAAAGCCAGCTGGTTTATTTTTGGATTCTTTTTACAAATTTCATTTTTATTGTATATATAATTTTTAAAATAACTCCAATATTTCTTTTAGTTTTCACATTTTGTTGTAGTTACTTTAAAGTAACTTCGGATAAACTAAAAACTACTGATTTTTTTTTACAGGTTCTATTAAAAAAATTAAGAAAACATATTTTTTATTAGATCCAAATTTTCTTAAAACTTTATGAATAAGTTTAAAATTTATATATACTAAAATATTAGTTTTTGTCCACAGAAAATCTCAACCAAACATATCGTATACTACGTTATTCATATCAAAGTTTATTATACGTAGTTTCACCATGTTGCATATGCATGTTGCTTGAGGATATGTAATCAAGATACTTTCTATTGGATAATTTTCCAGATTGAATTAAATCTATTAGATTTTAAAAAATAATAATCTTTTTAAGTACTTGATGATTCTAATTCCCTGAGTTAATAAATTTAAGAATTTAATTATACCGCCTACTATCGCCTATTATAATTTTTTCTTTTTTGGTTAATCTTTTTCTTAAATATTTTCTTTTCAGAATTCTAACAATAATTGATCTTTTAATATTTTTTTATCATCATTACTCTAATATTCTGTTACACATGAGTATTATGTGTGTATTCTCACGATTATTGTAATGGTCTATGTTAGAAATATAAATTATTTATGTATTTTCATTTAATAATTTAATTTTTATTTCGTTGTAAATGACATATATTATACTTGTTTCATTGAAATTTAATACCACACAGGAATACTTCTTGTTCACTTTCACTATATTTTCTATTTCACATTTAAATATATTTTTTTCATATAAAAAAGTTAGTGTCTACTTAAATATTTTTCAAACTAAAAAGTTCACATATTACTACTTACTAATAGACTTTACAATTTAGTTTAATAAAACAAAATTATTATCAACATAACAAAGTGTCATTCCCTTATGTACATAACATTGCATGTAGGTCTAATAAGAAGCTTTAATTAATTTCTTAAAAGAATTTTTTTTCTTTTGCATATAATAATAATATAATATATATATTAATGAAGGGTTTGGAGGAGACAAAAATGGTGTCAGAAATTAAAGTTTTTATCTTTTAAAAGAGAAAGGGAATTGAAAAGAAAGTTAAATAGGGTAAATAAGATAGAGAGGGGCATTCTAGTCAGTGCAAGAAAGGAACTGTCATTCAAGACTACAGCGTCAAGAAACAGAATCATGTTTATGTTTTATATTCCCTCATTTTTACCCCTTCAACACACTTTCTTTTTTTTCCTGTCTCCATCCAAACCTACTGTCCACCCTTTTCTTTCTCTATTTTCATTTTCCCCTCCAAAGCCCTAAAATTTCTTCTCCCTTTCTCTCTCTTTCTTTACCTATTCATCAAAATAACTACTACAAAAAGGAAGAATATAATTTTTATAAGGAACATTAACATGTGATGATGAAAGTTTGAGTTTGCTCCACCCTTTTAAGGAAAAAATCCAATCCCTTAAGATTTCTCAGAAATCAAAGCTATTATACAAAATTTATTTTAAAAAAAAAGCTACTGTCAATTTTTTTTCCTTAGTATTTTCTCATCAATAACTTACAAACTGCAAACACCAAAAAGAGGAACAGTCTCTTCACACTCCCATCAATCTCATCACATTCTCAAACATCAATTATATTACCCTCTTCTGCTTCACCATTTCCAGGTACATAATACACCACATGCATCATGCATCACTTCTCTCTTTCAATTTCTTTTTTTTTCCTTTTCCAAATAATAATAATTTAATTAGTATATACGTACTATGTAATATCAATCAACATAATCAGAGATTTGTTTCATTCTCCTCTCTCTTCTTTTTTTATTTTTATTTTTTCTGTTGTGTCCTTTGAAGGTTTGTTGTTTTCATTAACAGTAACCTCTGAAAGGAAAAATAAAATAAAATAATAATAAAGAAATAAAATTTGTATTGTATTGTGTGAGATAAATGAAATTAAAGGAGTACTGTGTGTCCTGTGGTGTCCAAATTATAAGTATATGGTGACTCTTTTTCTATACCTCTCACACTAACTCTACCTTCATCACCATGGCTGGTGGTCGCTGTCTTAGGGAACCCTAGAAGAAGAAGCAACCAATAACAGCAACAAAGTCAACAATATAACAAATTAAAACTCTTGGATCTGCAAAATAAATACTCAGATAGAGGCTCCAATAATTTCATTCAACTTTTTTCGTACCTTATTAGCTTCTTTTTTCAATCATCCATGGATTCAATTCAAGAATTTATGGACACATGTAACTCTGCTGGAAACACCTTTACCACCACCACCGCCAACAACACCAACGCCTTGGCCGCCGGAACAAGTGGTAGCTCGTCATCGCCGTCAACGACGAGCAGCAGCCGGTACGAGAACCAGAAGCGCCGTGACTGGAACACTTTCGGACAGTACCTGAAGAATCACCGTCCTCCTTTGTCCCTTTCCAGGTGCAGCGGTGCACACGTCCTTGAATTTCTCCGGTATGCAACACAACAAACTCATAACTAACTCACCATGCATATCTCTCTCATAACTAACTAACTCGAGAGTTTATGTACAAGAATTTAATTATAATTGATTTAATTCGTAGACCTAACCTTATAAACTCGTAAGAGATTTTTTTTTTTATAAATTTGCTGAATTTCTTCTTTTTATTATTTTTTAATTATTGTGGGAAGGTACCTGGACCAATTTGGGAAGACGAAGGTGCACACGCCGATCTGTCCATTCTACGGGCACCCGAACCCGCCGGCGCCGTGTCCGTGCCCTCTGAGGCAAGCCTGGGGGAGCCTGGACGCCCTAATCGGCCGGCTCCGTGCGGCTTTCGAAGAGAACGGAGGGAAGCCTGAGGCGAATCCCTTCGGAGCACGCGCCGTCAGGCTCTACCTCCGCGAGGTTCGTGATCTGCAGTCCAAAGCAAGAGGTATCAGCTATGAGAAGAAGAAAC
>JASCZI010000283.1:35755-55585 GCA_036250425.1 Stylosanthes scabra
GCAGCAGCAACAACAACAGCAGCAGCAGCAATCCAATATCGGAATCGGCGTCGGAGTCGGAGTAATAGTACCTCATCATCATCACCACATGCCACCACCAGGTGCAAGAACAACTCATCAATAAATAAACCAAATGAAAAATAATAATTCTCATCAATTCTACTCTCTCTCTCTCTCCATATATATAGGGGAATGAAATTGAAGTAGCTAATCTGGATGCTTAAAGTTTAATCTCGAAATTGTGAAGACAATGGTTTAATTATTATAATATATAATATATATTTATTTAGGGTTTATTTGTACTATAGATATTAATTTTGCCCCTTTGTAATTTTGGTGAAAGCTGCTGCAATGTGGTGTGTGGTGTGGTGCATTAGAGTAGCTAGTACAAGCTAATAATAAGAGTGTATGTATGTGTTAGTGGTTAGTGGTGTGTTGCTGTGGCAGAAGCAAAAGTTGAAAGAGTATCTGGGATCTCCATTGATTTTGCATCGTCTTTTAAAGCCACAGTGCGTGAGGTACTGCCACTGCTTGTGTAGTAAGTAGTGGACACTACTACTGAAAAAGTGCTTCCCCCCCTTCCATCATTCATCTTCACTTTCAGATACTCTCAATATGATGTACATCCACAACACCATTATTTATATTTATATATTTCCTCCTCCTTCTTCATCTGCCTCTTGTTTTAATTTCGAATTTAATTTCTCACCAAAACCTACAACCCATCCCATTATTATTTATTATTATCTTTAATTTATATATTCAATGTGATCATTATCATGATCTATATGTGTCAAACTTTATACTTGCAGATTCTATGTGGCATTTGATTTGATGATCATATATTTATCTTCACTTTTGGGATATGACATATACTTTATTTCCTAAAGGGTCTAATTAAGAATTTTGGAGAAACATATTTTGTTACAACAACGAGGAGTTAGTAGTAAGCATTTTGCAAAATTATATTCCATTTAATGCAAAATATAGTATTCTATGAATGTTTTGGTTGGTTATATTAAATTAAATTTGCACACCAAAAATCAAAAGGATATGTATTATTACTATTTTTGTATAGTTATCATAATATCAATTCTAAGTAATTAATGAAAATTCACACAACAACATCGGTTAATAACTTAAATTTATGTTTTATTTTTTTAGATTTT
Organism: Stylosanthes scabra; assembly: GCA_036250425.1. Lineage (NCBI taxonomy): Eukaryota > Viridiplantae > Streptophyta > Magnoliopsida > Fabales > Fabaceae > Stylosanthes > Stylosanthes scabra. The sequence continues at coordinate 36,925 of JASCZI010000283.1, forward strand.
AGATATTTTGTTTCTAAAAAAATACAAAGTTGGTCAATAGTTACTTTATATTTTTTTTATGTTCTATGGCTTTCATTATGAATGTTCTATAAACAATGATTATGAATGTTTTATTTTTTATTCTCTGATTTATTGATTAGAGAAATATTAAATATTAATTACTTATATTTTTTCTTTTCATTAATATATTTTACTGTTATAATAAATTCATTATATACACGTGTATGTGTGTATGTGTATGAGATTTTTGTTAATTTTACTAGATGTTATGTGTAGTTTGTAATTCTTTCCGTTGTTAATATATGTATTGTGTCATGGAATTTTGAAGCTACATGTAGCTAGCAACTCACTTCCATATTTATGTCTAAGTAGCTAGCTATATATTTGACATTATTTAGGATCATCTCGTCTTCCGCATATTGATATATATGGTTATTCTTATTAGAAATGGTGAGTATAGAGTCCTCTTTTTTTTCATGATTTCCACTTTTACTGCTTAATGTCCCCTCCAATTGTATTTTTGTGTGGACAATATAGAATTATAGTGCACCCTAAAGCTCAATCATAATGAGTTCTGTTTCAGGTTTAATTTCTCTCTCCCATCACCACTAACTGTTTACAGTTAAATAGCTCATCAATTTGATGGATAATATTTATATGCTCAGTGCCGCAGTGGTGCTGTCATTTCAACTGAAGGGAAATGCCAAAACAAGAAATTAATGGCAGACAGTGTAATTAATTTCTCAATGACCGAATACCATAAAGCTTCTATTATTAGCTTAATTAATTTTACTGTATACCACCGGCTATGGTGGTGGAAGCTTCAAAACTACCATTGCAGAGTATCATATGATGTCATTAATTCACTTGCACATCTTTTCAAATAATTTCAATGAGAGGCCTAAACTGCTAAAGTAAATTTAAAATATGTAAACAATGAAAATATCTCAATAATTAAAAAATGTGATACATAAAAATGCATCTTTATGAAGTAAATAAATAGAAATGTCTTTCTGCCATAACCTCTACCCCATATATAAGGATATGTTTGAATGAGCTTTTCTTAAATTTTTTTTTTGAGTTATTTTTTTTTTAAATATTTTTTATAAAAGTAAAAATAATTTATATTTAAATATCTTATATAATAATATTTTTTATTTATAATTATGTTTGGATATAATAATGTAAAAGTATTTTTTTTATTTATTATGTTAAAAATATATATTTTTTGAGTAAAAAAGATTTTTTAAAAAAATGTAAAAAATATTTTTTGAAAAAAGATTTTTTTTTTAAATTTTACTAGTGCTTTTACTTTTACTATTAAAAATTACCCAAACACATTAAAAAATATAAAAAAAAAATTTAGCCAAATAATGATATCAAAACAAACTCTAAGTTGTTACTTATTAAAAAAACTTATGTTCGTAGGTGGAAGCAATATGAATGCTTATATATTTAAATAATAGATATATTTTTCAGGTTTTTTATTTATTTATTTGTTTAGTTTTTTTTAACGCTAAATTTAAAAGACTTTTTTAATGGCTTACTTGTTTATTTGGAAAACTATATATTGCCACATGGTAGATAGTAATATAAAATTATTAAAAGAATATAGATTAAATCTTTTTCTTTTGAAAAAAATAGATATAAACTTTCTAGACTTTTAACACTTTAAAACAGAAAGTTCAATATACCTAATTTCTTCTGCCTTCTCAACCAGGCAAGGCACACTATGTTAACAGGAAAGATAATCATACAAGTAGGTTGTAGAAGGAATATAACAAGAGATGGAGATGGTACTTTGAATAATAATGTATGTTCAGTAAGAAATTTAATAATGTTAATTTTAATATAAGCTATTAATTAGCTAGCTATTGGCAGACAAACATGTCCCTAAACAAATATTGGTTGGGTCATCCCATTTGGATTGTGTTTATTTTGTCTCAAAAAGGAGAATTATTTTTCCCTCTATACTCATGAAGAGGCACCTATGGATTTACCTCCATCTGGCCAACCCAAAATCCAATAAGATGCACAGTGTATGAATGAAAGATTAGCAAAGCTAGCTCCTTATTTGAGGTGAGTATTTATTATATATGCATATGACACTCCCACTTCTCTAGGCAAAGAGGGTCTATTCTTTCTTCTAATCATTTTAGGTATCTATCTGCATATATTATTTCACATGTAACCACGGTATCTGTATATGTAAAATTGTAAATGGATTATTATCAAAGAATTGGCTTTTTGACATCATTAACTTGTTGACTAATTGATGATCCCTAAGTTAATTATGTGATTCACATGCATCATGTAATAGCTAACTTAATTATGATATATTAATATTATTATTAGAGTAAAATATTGTATACAATATTTATTTAAAATATCTTTCTTTGAGAAATTAGGGTATCACATTATTAAATTTTTTTCAAAAGCCTAAACTAATAAAATAAGACATATAAATGATTATATTTATTGACCATTTTATTTTTTCATAATAATGATCCATGCACATGCTTCGTCTTACAATTAAGATTATAATATAGGAAAATTATACGGTATGCCGTTAAAATCGCGACATATCGATATTTCATCGCTTTTTAACCGTTGATTTTGATTGATTTTATAATTAAAATCAATATATGATTAATAACAATAGTTAAAAGTGCTGGAATATTGATATGCCGTCATTTTTGCGACATACCATATAATCTTCCTATAATAATATATTCGTATATATGATATTATGAGTATTGTGGTAGCTAATATATAAACAACGAGTAATGCTAAAGAACCAATGTTAGGAGACCAATAGGGAGCTAATAAGTATAATTAGAAAATAGTGGGTGATAAAAGGGAAGAGAGAAAAGAAAGAAAAATGATATTAGCTCCCTGTTATCTCCAAGACTTTCTCTTAAAAAATTATTGATTACCTATACTTTTCTATGAGAAAGTCTTGGGAGCCAATATTAGAGAGACAATAGAGAGCAAATATCATTTTTTTTTCTCTCTTCTTTTATCACCCACTATTTCCCTGGTCCCATTGGTTTCCTAACATTACTATTTTCTATATACAAATTACATTAAATCATTATTTGTTAACGTCTTTTTCGTACTTCTTTTGTTAACTTAAGTTTTTGGAGATGTAGTCTCATAATATAGTATTAGCTTTATAATCGAAAAATTTAGAATTTGATCATTATTGTTGTATCCTAAAACAAATTAATATAAGACAAATAAAAAAATAATAATAATGCCTAAGCAAAATTTATACAAACCTAAATAAAGAAACGAAAAACAACTTATATGGTCAGCAAAATGTATTTAAGTTGGCTAATAAATTTAACAATGATCACCTTTTTATATAAATAGTATTTTATTTAAAAAATGCTGGTTGATTTTGATGGCTAAAATTAATAAAATGCGTTGGACATATAGCGCTACTCGATATCGATTGAACCCTAAACTTTTAGCTAACAATGAGAATGAATCTGTTAGGCACAATGACATACAATTCCAAGTTTATTAAAATTAGAAATAGAGGGATTAGAATTTTTTGCAGAAGGGGGAGTGAATTGAAGCAGTTGTGAGGAGATTAAAGAGGTGCAGGTAGGTAATGAGATAACAAATCGGGCAATAGAAGCCAAAAGGGGCAGTAAAGGTGATGGGCAGAAATGAAAATTTAGGTTCCCCATAACTGTGTGTGTAGTGTGTAGTGAGTAGTGAGTAGTGACTGCAAATGGAGAAGCCTTCTTCATTCGTCCAATGCAACAAGACAACCCACTGCTTCCCCAACACAACACCTGACCTCACACGTTATCTACAGTCTTCTATGCTTACATCCACATCACCAATAACTGCATGCCTTAATATATACTTATTTCTTAATACCCCTCCCAATTATTATTATTATTAACAAACCCTTTTAAACCACACTTGTATCAAATTCAAATGAGATGCCCACATGCACTTTTAAAAGCGGAAATGGTAACCCTAGACAATTTTTTAACATGACAACATAATACTGGTCACATTCTAAATTAATGCTAGTTCACATACTTACTGAGTACATATGTATGTACCAACTAGCTAGTCAAGGATTCCAATTTCCAACTGATATTGAATTTAATTTTTATATAGGGTTAGTGTAAAATAGTTTTACATCACACATAATTAATCATGTATTATAATATTAATGAAAATAATTAATTTTTAAATATATTATTTTAAAAATTATTTAAATATATAAATTTAATTAAGCGTGTCTATCAAATTTTTTATATTTTTAATATATTAAAATTAAATTAAATTTAATATATATACACTGGTAATAGAGTGCAGGAAAGAATAATGGTAACGCGGACCCCAAAGCAGAATCTCCGTTAGGACTTAGCACTACAAGGCTACGCAATCAGTAACTTGGTACTTCCTCACCGATGTGACATATCCTCTTATATATAAATATAGTAATTTACATTAAATATTTACAAATATAGACATATTCTCTTTTTTATTATTTTTTTTTTGGGGTGAAACTGAAAACTAGTAGCTACTATTGCAATGAGTTATTATTATCAACAACCATCTTGTTATCTAGGCTAAACTAATATTATTAAAAACAATTATATGAAGAAGCTAATAGAATTTTTCCCATAATAATCCATCAGAGGTAAAAATCTAATAAAATAAAAGAAATCCAATTCATAAAAAATAAATTTAAAATAAGTAATAGTATTTTAGATTTATTGATTAGTATTAATTATCAAAATGTTGATAATCTAGATTTTCTAAGTTAAAAAGACTCCAAATGATATTTTTATGTTTTTCCGGCAAGAATTTCTTTTTTCATTTCCATGACCAAAACAAACTCAAGACCGAAATCTATAAATTAGTGGGTATTTCTTTCAAAAAATTTCAATTTATTTTTTTAAATTATTATTGTTCTTATATTCAATTTGTTTAAAAATTTAAAATTTAATTCCCAAAATAACTTATTCTCATAAATAATCTCTTATCTAAAATAATATGAAATTTTATTTCAATATAAAACGGTAGATATTTGAAAAAAATAAAGTGGAAACTCACATATAATTAATTTTATAATGAAATTGACATTTTAAATGTTAAATTACTGTTTAGTCAAATATATTAAATCATTTAATACTTTTAAATAGTATGAATACTCAAGTGCAGTTAACTCTACGTCAAATTACTTATTAAAAATATTAAATTATTTAACATACTTGACTAAATTATATTCTAAGTGCCATGTTAATAAACAGATACACATTATGTGAAGTTCAGCTGAATATTTTTTTTAAAAAAAAACATGGCCCCCCTAGGCTGATTTTTTTGATATGACTGTAACGTGTGAGATTTTTCTCAATACGAAGGCATGTGGGTGTTTTTGTTGAATATGACCCTGACAATATGGGAAGCAAGCAAGGAGAATGCGTCAACGACGCATTGTGAAGAGAAAATAAAATTTAGCAATCCGGCATGACGAATTCAACATGCAGCAATTTTTTTCAAAAAATTATAAAGAATACGTCGACGACGCATTGTAAAATAAATAAAAGAAATGATAATGAAAATTCGTTATTGGCGGATTCTATGAAAAAATAACAAATATATCTTCATTAGCTTTTAACTGACAAGTTATCACGCAACACTAAACTACTAAACTATATCAATAATAATAAAACTAACTAGAATTATAATTATTCTAGACTACTCAGATATATATAAAATAAAATAAAATACATGTCAATTGCTTCTAAGTAACTAATTATCAATAATAAAACTCACTAGGATTATCATTATTCTACATTACTCATTTATTTTCTTTTAAAAAAAACAAAAAAATAGAATCCATCAATGATAATTGATGGATTGCCCTTTAATCTTAAAAAAAAAAAATTTAATCTACGCCGTTAGATTTGCAACAACGGCTCATCTCTATCATCCACACTGCAACAATGCATCATGTCCAGATTCATTAAATCCGTCAAACACGGATTTCTAAACCATTTACTACAGGACCATATTAAGGAAAAACACAAATTTTGGATCGTAACATGGATAAACTCACTTTATTCGCCTTATTAAAAATAATTTCCGCCAAATATTTTCTTTTTCTTTTTAGTTATTGGTATAATTAAACAGACAACTTAACAAAGACCACTGTTTCTTCGTACGGAAGAGGAGAGTGGGATCAAGTTGGACCACATAAATGAGTTGTATGTATACATAAACTGTTCTAATAAAGAAAAGGATATTTTGTTTTTCTTTCGTACAAGAACATAGCAAATACCTTTATCATTATTTATCATTTTATCACTTCCTCAGGGCCGCTCAATTAAGCACCATTCCAAGCCCCCAAAATTCAATTCATACAATTAATTAATTATTAGACTCAAAGCTTTTAGGCATTCATATTAAATTTAAAAAATTTCTTATATTATGTATTAGGTTAAGAAAAATATTATGAGCATAGTAAAATATTATTTTTTTAAAAAAAATTAAACATGTCATGTGCAATAGGGTTATGGAAACTTATATATGTAGTTATTCAATTTTTTATTTGGGGTAGGATTTGAGGTGTGTTGTCATTGTTGCTGAGAGTGGTGACATGTGTGCACGTGGGGTTTTCACTGTATTTTCTCTGTAGGATCGTATGCATTTCTGACTTCTTGCCTCTTCACTCTATTGTACTTATTTAATATTTATTTACCTTTTTTTTCTGAAATAGATTGAACAAATGAATACTCCAACCCGATTCAATAATCCAAACGAGCAGGTACGATATTTAAGCAACAGAGTTACGTTAATCCAGAATATTAGTAGTACAAAAATTTCAAGATAATAAAATGAGTGTTGATATAATAGGCCAAAACTTATTAGTTTTTGAAACTAAACAATACTAGTCAAGAACAATTATAACCAGAATTTTTGCAGGAAAATTATATTTATAAAAGGTTAAATAAAAAATTATAATAATACCTATTTTTTCATCCATAAATAATTAGGATTCTTGTTAGCAAAAATTCATAGCTCAGTATGTCTGATAACTTCCCTTCTTCTTCGATTTTTGGACCAAAACCAACAAATTTTTTGCGTTCTGGTGTCAAAGTTTTCCTCCCTCTCTTTTTGGTGTTCTCCTTGGTTTTTTTTTTTCTTTTTGGACAATGGCGTTATTTTCATGTTCTCATCAGATTGGCCTGACATTTGAATAGACAGAGAAAGCAAGAAGTTAGCCCAAAAACATTTGGTATATGGGCTTACCATAGCCCATATGAAAACCAATTTATAGTACAAAATGACTCTTTTACCCAAACATTTGATAGGATAGAATATATAGCTCATAGGGTGAAAGAAACTGCGGGCAACACATTCCTAACACTTTAGTGGCTTGGGTTGATTAAGTATTTAGTTTCGAATTCTAAGCTAGATATTCTCTTATTAAAAAAAAAATATAAAGTGAGTGAGTGCGATAGATTTGTTTTGCGATAGATAAAATTCCGAAAATATCCATTCAGCAATTTTAATGCCCGCCCGCCACCGACACTCTCCTCGAATCCTCTTTCTTCCGATAATATCTGGCATTTGCTAATCCCTAATTAATTAACTAATTAATCCATATATCAATTACTAGTTACTACTTTTGCTATTACGTTTTATGCATGATTTTTTTTTCTCTTTTTTTAATTGTATTTATTTAATTAAAAAAATAAAATAAAACAAGGGTGACGCATCCTTCGTTACCGCGTAAATTAACGGAACACAAAACTATTCGGCAATGTTCGTTTCTTCTTACACCCAAAAGCACCACCATTTAACACAAACCCCTTCCCACTTCTTCTTCTCCCTCTTCCTCTCTATTAAAAACAAAAAACAAAAAAATTAAATAAAAAAAATGGGGTCTCTGCCTGCATTTCCAGAAGCGGTTTCAGCCAAACAGGGCGTTAGGGAGGATTGCATTGACGAAATCACCCTCACGGATCTCTTCAAGGAGCAGCAGAGGCACCTCAACTTCTTCTTCGAGCGCATGGACCATTCCCAAACCTTATCCTTCACTCGCACCCTCCTACGTTCCACCGGCACCATCTTCTTCACCGGCGTCGGAAAATCTGGCTTCGTCGCTAACAAGATCTCGCAGACGCTCGTCTCTCTCGGTATCCGATCCGCCTTTCTATCCCCTCTCGACGCGCTCCACGGTGACATCGGAATTCTCTCCGCCGCTGACATCCTCGTCCTCCTAAGCAAGTCCGGCGCCACCGACGAGCTCCTCCGCCTCGTCCCCTGCGCCAGGGCGAAAGGCGCCCGCCTCATTGCCGTCACGTCCGTGAAAGGGTGCGCGCTTGAGGCCGTGTGTGACATGAATGTGCATCTGCCATTGGAGAGAGAGCTCTGTCCCTTTAACCTCGCGCCGGTCACTTCTACCGCGATCCAGATGGTGTTCGGCGACACCGTCGCGATCGCGCTCATGGGAGCAAGGAACCTCAGCAAGGAGGAGTACGCCGGGAACCACCCCGCCGGCAAGATCGGCAAGAGCCTTATCTTCAAGGTGCGTCGATTCGGATGTTATTTGGTTGGAGGAAATTTAATCTTCAATTAATTGTAGAAAAAAAAAACATTGAAATTCAATTAGATTGGGATCGAGTAGAATGTGGATGGATAGAAGTGGTCCATGCCAAATGTATTTGAATTATAGAGTGTGCTTTGTGGTTTTCTCTGCGAATTTTTAGTTATAGGTGCGTATTAGGTGTTTGTGATTTGGTGTGTGTTGTGGTGATGGCATATTTTTCCCCTTTGGAAGTAGGATATTTTGGATTCTTTTATGTTAGAATGTAGGTACCCATTGTCCTATTCGGGATGGTGAAGTTGCTGGAGTAAGATTTGAGAATGAAGTCAGTGGGTTTGATTTTCCTGAGATCTAACTGGGATAAAATATTATGTTTTGTTGAGTCTTGGTGAAGTGAGTGGGAGGTGAAATTATGGCAGAAATCTTGATGAGAACTAATAGGATTAAAAAGTTTCCCATCATGGATTGATGGAACGGTACTCTTAGTAGTGTTATTCGCTAGTTAGGTTGGTTTTAAATTAGGAGTTCCCCATTGGACAAAGACATTAGAGCTGCATGTTATTTGACATGAATTGTAGTTTGTGACTTTTTTTTTTTCTTTAAACATGTATGAGGAGAAAACTCCATAGAACCTTTGATGGTTAAGTAATTGCTTATTGTCTGATGATGGGAATGGGTGATTCCATGATTTAACATTTGCAGGTGAAAGATCTCATGAAGAAGGAGGATGAGCTTCCCATTTGCAAGGAATCGGATTTGATTATGGATCAACTCGTAGAGCTGACGAGCAAAGGATGTGGATGCCTGTTTGTTATAGATGATGGACGTCGTCTGATTGGAACATTTACGGATGGAGATCTTCGCCGTACTCTTAAAGCTAGTGGGCAGGGCATCTTCAAACTGACTGTGGGAGAAATGTGCAACAGGTAAGAGGGGTCTTCTCGTCAAACATCTGATTCTGATATATAAATTTGTAATACCTAGTTATCCTATAGAAAATGGTTTACCTGTTATAATTGTTTAGTCTATTCTCCAGACATGAGGTTTTGCACACTCCGTAATAAGGAAATGAATGGCACTTCATATGGAATCTTTTATTTCTTTTGTTCTGTACTTTAGCTCTTGATGGGGCTGGGAGTTTGTTGGTCATGAGTGGAAACACTTTTGTTGGAACCATTTTTTAAGATAAATTTGTTGCATCTGTCATGCTTGCTACATGCTGATTATATCGGAACCTGTGATATGAACACAACTGCAGTGATGTCTTTTGAGATGACACTCTTTTCTGTATGTCAGGAAACCAAGAACTATAGGTCCAGAAGCTATGGCAGTGGATGCCATGAAGAAGATGGAAGCTCCTCCATCACCAGTCCAGTTTTTGCCTGTCATAAATGATGACAATGTTGTGATTGGGATTATCACGTTGCATGGTCTGGTTTCAGCTGGGTTGTGATTATTATATCACGCTATTCTAGAGTCTTTCTCAATTTGTTCATTGAATCATTCTTTCTTCCTATCAACAACTGAATCCGCCCAAGTTCAAATGGGGTCAGGGATTCTTCTGTCATTGTATCATCTTAGGATTCAGAGAATTCTTTCTTTACTTTTTCCTTTGGGATTATCCCTTTTTTTGTCCAGAAAAGGATCCGTGTTGTTTGATTTATCGTTCACATCTACCGACATCACTGGTCTGATTTGTAGCTGTTGCTGTGCATCACATCAATTATGAATGATCTGTATGGAAGAAAGATATTGCTGTAACTGATATCAACATGATGAGTCCTTATTGTTGTATATTATTATTTCATTTGTTGTTACTCATGTTCAATTTAATACGGAGACTCAGACAGTATTAAGAAGCATAGCAACGAGAAATTTACATAATGTGTATTAACACATTGATTTGAATATAGATCGTTGTTGGATTGTAAGCTTCTGTTTTGTATATTATGTAGCGTGTCGTGTAAGAATAAGAATTGAAAGCATTGTGCTTCAAGACCCATAAGTGTTAAGGTCAACAATAAAAAGTTGATAAGCAAATTTTACTGGCAAACTAAGGCTCAGGGCTTTAAGTTTTCTCACTTAGGGTGCGTTTGGGAGACTGAGACTGGGGGACTGAGATTGAAATAGGTTTGTGTATTGTGTTTGGTTTAAAATTAATTAAAGATAGAGACTGAGAGATAGAGATTAAACTAAATTAATGGAGCAGAAATAAAGATTAGTATTGGAACTATAATATTGATTGAAAGTATTTGAGTAAAAAAATATTATTAAAATTTCAGTCCCAGTCCCCAGTTTTCCAATCCCTCTAATTTGAAGGTATTGAAAATACTGGAATTCTGGAGACTGAGACTGAAATTTTAGTTCCAGTCTCTGTCCAACAGTCTTAGTCTCCCAGTCTCAGTCCCAGTACTTGAAAACAAACGCACCCTTAGCGATGTCATATCTTAATAATTCAATTCAAATTTAAAGCTTGATAATCTTAGGTTATTGCTAAAGATTGCTATATTACAATTTACAAGCTGTATAATGTTGATACTAGCTATCTGGAATTCCTGATGGATGATACATCCAAAGTTCCAGTACAGAAATTTGCATGAAAAATTCATTATCCTGCACAACAGATAACCCTACACAGAACTCTAATACAGAAGACATTGACCCAACAGTCACTGCTCACGCGTTGTCGGATTCTGAGGACGAGGAAGAGCAACTATCAGATGGCATTTCGACTAACCTGTTTTCTTGTAGAAAGGATAAGTATCGTGAGTTCTTGACAGAAAAAACTGAAGCTACTTTCTGGACACCCTTTACCTTCTTTGATGTTGTTGGCTTACCTACAGGCGCCTTCATATCAGTTTTTTTGCTGGTGGAAATGGTTCCTCCATTAGAGAATGCTCTAGGAGGTCGGCACCCCACCATTTTCTCTTTTGCTTTCATCTTATCAGAGACGGCTGACTCAAGTGGAGTCGTCTTCTCTTTTGGTGTAATGCTGAAAGAACTCATATAATTGCTACGAGGGTTCCCCGCAATTCCTGATGCCACTTCGTTTTGTTTAGTTTCTGATTCATATAATGATGCCTGAGATTTTAGTTGTTTCCACTTCGTGTATGAATCCATTATTGACTGGGATGCAGTATCCTTAGGGTCTTGTGGAGGTAGGTTCGAACCACTCGTATGTTCTGGAGTTTGTATTGGTCTATTGGAGGCAACAGACTGAAATCTTAATCCAAGATACTCTTTGGCCCATTTATAGACTGCAGTTAATTTTCCTTCCAAAGCTTGACAAAGAACATTCAACTCGCTGATTTCATAACGATATAGGAGGATTTTGTCGCTCCAACAGCATGGACAAAGCAGTTTCGCATGATCCAGACATGCAAACTTGTCTTCTGAACACAAACAACGTACAGCAGACAAGTACAAATCACGCAGACATATCCCACATTCCCTTTTGCCACCAGCGTCAAAACTTTCATCTATTCTTTGTGACTTCAAAGAACCGCATAGGTATTGCCTCTTGATACTTTCGCTCTTCACACGAGACTGCATAGAAGAAACAACATGTTAGGCATGGAATGTCAAAAAGCAACTAAATGGTCCATTCTGAACTAGGGAACCTGGAGAAGAAAGGGAATGAGATAGGAAGAGAAGAATGATTGAATGCATATCATGCACAGAAGGAGTTGAAGTTCATCTAGACAAGTTCGTTAAATCAAAAGATAGATTAAGGCCGAAAGACTTACACCCAGAACTTTTGCTAAAATTCCATTTCTTTGATAAACATCTTTACTTGTTAATTTGTCTGGTGTGTCCTTCATACACAGGTCGATTTCCCAGTGTAGCCTTACAGCTTCCTTTGCTGCTTCCAGCAAGAGTTTATCATATGAAATTAATGTCTTTTTCCTCTTCTCACAATATAGCTCTACCACATTCAGTCCATGAAGCAGCCACTCGAGGGGAGCAAAGTTTACCGATTGAGAACAATTGAAACCACAATCAAATCCAGAATGATATGCTCCTGGGAAGACAAGAACAAACTCACGAGGATATTGGACACAGCGATATACAGGTATGCCCTCTGCCTTCAATATGGAGCAGGATAACTGCATCATCTGTAACAAATATTCATGTCAATGGCACTGTGAATGTTTCACATGTCAAGAAATAGCAGATCTCTTGTGCGTTTTGTAAGTTATCCACACACTGAGAACTAAACAAGTTAAAGAATGGCACTTTCTACTTCAATTATCTCTTTTGAAAATTGATGACTACAATTACAAAATTCTACAATAACAATGCCTAAGAATGCACTGCTACAATCTTTGGTAGAGTTTGCATGATTGATGAAACGACTGGAACACACAGGATTGCAGGGTACTGAGAATATCGAAACACTTGCAAAAATGGAAATAGTGGGTAGCAAAACATTGAAAATGGGTGAACTTAGTACATAACAATCCAACAGATTCGGAAAAACATACACAGATGCATATGATGTTTATCCTGAAACATAGTACAAGGTTTAATTTATTTATAGTAAAGTGTGAGTGTGTGATCAACATGCCTTTTTATCACTTTTCAAAGAAAAAGAATTCATCATAACAAGCAGTAAAATTACTACTCACCAGATTTTCATCAATATCAGGCTGTTTTGCATACAGAGCTGATAAATACTTCTTCCTAATTGTTTCGTAGTTGACAGCATATCTTTGAGGGATACTATACCACACTTTAGGCTCACCCAAATGCAGGTATGATAATAAGTATAAGTGGTGCTCTTCAACTTTCTGTTTCAACAACCACCAAAAAAAAGAAACAAAAATAAATAAACAAATACGTGAAAAAGAATATTAAGATGTTGGAAAGAAGAACATGATGAAGATGCAAGTATAATGCAACTGAAATTCAGCAATGACATTACCCAGTTGAGCTGAGTGAAGCACATTCCTACATGAATTCGAGGGCCAAAATTAAGTGAAGCACCAGAGCTTTCAAAAGAAAGAAGAGAACCAGGCAATGAATTTATGTTATTTAAGTTCCATCCAGATTTTGAATATTCAGCGGAAGTGTGTTCCTCCACAGAATCAACAACTGTAGGAAATCCACTGCTAGACCCTCCAGCCTCCAAAATGTTACCGTGAAGCACCTAAGAGGTTGGAACATTACATTAAATACAATTCAGAGAATGTATGACAAACAAACATAGAAGACATATCATGGATTTTGAAAAAATATTCACATCCACTTTACCTCAATTTCTTCAGTTGGATTTTGAACAATCCTTCTATATTCACCCTCAATGTTATCCACAGAAGGCTCCCACTTATGTTGATTTGTAGCTAAATTTAAATCAGAATCCACAACCTTATTCTTGCCCTTGTGATCAAAGTACTGGATTTTGAATTCATCAGCAAAGTTCTTAAACGTCTTGAGACTGAATTTAGGACAAGGTTCAGAGACACAATCTTCAACATCCTGACTATTTGCAGTGCAAGTGCTTGCATTGGCAACCTGAGAGTCCAAATCTACTTGTGACACCCTTCTTCTCTTAGCCCTCGTATCTTCACAACTAGCCACATTTTCTTCCGCATGCTGAACTTGGATTCCATCTATTCGTTGAATCTGAGCAACAAATTCAGTGCCTTCCCATACATTCTTTTCTTCAAGAGAACATGGTGGTTTCCAGGAAGTAGGAGGTACAATACGACAAATTCCGTAAGGCTCTGCCCTAGAGCGTATGCTTGCAATATATTTGAGGGTGTCATTGAATTCCTTCATAATGTACACAGTTACTGAAAAAGTTTATTTTATAAAACTTAACAAGTGTATGCATCCACATCTAAGGACATTAATCAAGACTTCTGAAAGGAATGGAAGAAGCAAAGGCATAGTATTATGTTTAGGTTGTAGGTACCTCTTCTGTTGGGTTGAAAAGTGGAGCTTCTTCAAGGGCTTCTCTCTTTGCATCCTCTGGATGCCACCTTGCTGTTACCTGGTTCAAGACTTAGGTAAATAAACTGACCAAAAACACAGGTGTGGTCATGTTTGTCACAATGTCGAAGGCAAAGTGAACAGTATGCATACCTTCAAACAATTATTGCAGTTTGGACATCCACGAATTATCCCTTTCGGACGACAAGCATTTGACGAGTGATCCTGGAAAAAAAATGAACCCCTCCAATTAATTTTGCCTGCAGTTTGGAGTAAAAACCACGAATAATAACAATGGAGAACTTTGGTAAAATGAACCATATTCTAGCAGCAAAATTTCTGTTTTGACTATTGTGTATTTCTCATCAACTACACATGTATCAATCATTACTATTCTGTTTTGACTATGCTTTTTCTAATTTGAATTCATTTGTTAACTAATAATTCAAAAAACAAAAGAAAATAAATAAATTACAAGATTCTCAGCTTAACCATAGGAATAAATTCAGTGTGAGACTCCTCAGGTTTGCCGTTGCTCTTGCTCTGGTCGAAGAGTATCCAGGGTCGATTCTTAAGACTCTGGTAAGATGTACCACTATCATTCATCTTGTTTTTAGCATCGGCATCAACTGGCACGTCTTTACCCCTTTTCAAAATGAAAGATGTAAGGGATGCAAAACCAGGGGGAGTTGAAAGCTCTCCCATCTCCTTCAATTTGGAAATATTACTTCTACAATCCGATTTCATCGTTTCTGCAAGCAAAAGCCAAATCTAATTACAAGCAAGCATATTTACCGAAAGTACTAGATGATGCAAAGTGAAAGATTATCAAACTAGAAAATGAGGAATGCTCTAAGAGGACCAAAAATCTCCCTAGCTTTGGGCACATAACTTGTGCCCTCTCCTCCTATGGTGAAAACTGATCTTTCAAATCATGCATTCTAAATAACGATTCCAACCCTTTCCGCATTCACTTCTACAATACCAAATAAGAGGAAAGTATATAATCTTTTCAATCTTTTTCCTTATTGGAGAAACCTATCCATCCCATCCTAAACCTAACTACCTCATTTCATTTTCCACCTCCTCTCATGTTCATAAAAGGCATAAGATCAAACATAGCATAAGATCAAAGAATCCACACAAACAATACCAGTGGGGGAAAAAATAAGACAATAGATGAAAAGATGCTAGCTTGATACATACCCAGAATTTAAAAAATACAGGGATTCCCAAAAATTAGTTTTAAAAAAAAAAGGGAATCAAACACTGAGAAGATTGAAAGCGGCATGAGGGAAGCATCAATAACACAAATGAAAAGAGGGGAAAGTTTAAAAAGATAATAAAATCTTTAAAGGAGAAAGACGAGAGAAGTGAATAGAAGAAATCGAATATTACCAAGAAGGGTTTTTTCTTTTGTGACAATTACCAAGAAGGGTTTGATATCATAAATTAGAAGACTGAGAATGAAAATTTGAAAAGAGAGAGCGAATTGCCTCTTCCCTCCTGCAGACTCAAAAGATTCTGGAGTCACTGTTGTCAATTCTCAAAATCTAAGGGTGGATTTGTACTTTGTAGTGTTCTGTTTATTGTTTTTTGTAAAATTACAATAACAACCTTAAAAATAGGAACACTTCAGGCACTGAATAAATGAATTGCATGACAGTTAAAAACAATATGATTTTTTTTTTTTTTTTGATATAAGTGACTCATAGTCATCCTACACCACACGCACCAACACACACATTTTTTCCTTTCTGCCCTTGCTAGGAATTGATCCTAGCCCCTTCTAGATGCAGCTCATTGTGAGAGCTAGGCTCTATCAGGCGACCGCCCCAACTGCAAAAACAACTATGGTTGTTGGTTGACAACTCAGGGATGTTGGAGTGAATATTTAATAGTAGTGCATGTATCTAGGTTTTAGAATGAGATATAAAAAGAAAAACTACATTTTGGACAAAGAGCTTTTTCTTTTATTTTTTTGGTATTAAGCTTTTTCTTTTTTCTAACATAGAACAGAAGGTTCAAAGGGGTTTTTGGTCTGGAGGTTCAAAGGGGTTTGAGTGTGTCACAAGAGTTGCAAGAACTATTCAATTTGTTAGGCCCAAAATAGAGCATAACTCTTGGGCCAGCTTTCTTAATATTTTTTAGATATTTTTGAACTGACCTAATATATTCTGTCAAAAAATAGAACTGATCTGATATTAAAAAACAATACAAAAATTAAGTTTGGGTGGGATTGTCCTCACATCCGTAATGGATTAATCTATCCTAAACCTCTTTTTTTTTTTTTCTGGTGATATATCCTAAGCCTTTTGGTACTTAAAGACCAATTAAATTGATTTGAATGTGATAATTTAATTTAACAAAAAGTACGTATTCAAACATGTACTTAAATATGTACTCAACTTTTATATTTCACTATTTAACTTTCTACTATTTACTCAATAATTTTTTTAGTTATCTTTTCTGTTAATTTGATAGAAATTAAAAATAAATCTAAATCAATTTAATATAAATTTAACATTAAGGTTCCATAAAAAGAAATATAATCATTAAAACCGTAAAATCACTAATTTGAACATGATAAACAATTCAGAGAATAAAAAATTTATGTACTATCGGTAGAAAATGAAGAGTTTTACTAGGATCTTACATTAACTGAATAAACAGTAGAATGACAAAAAATGTGAATAGTAATATTAAAAAGGAAGATAATTTAATTTTTTCATTGATTAGTCTCTTACATTGAAATTAATGATAACAAGAATAAAGGAGGAAATTAAATTGTTGGAAATTAAATTGGTGGTAACTATATTGCTGTAAATTAAATTTTCTTAAATATATTTTATTAATTTCTGAATAACTATAAAAATTTTGATATTCCCATTTAATATCACTAAAAATTTCCATTAAATATTCTAACCACATGGTCCTTTGGACTAGGAATACTTAAAAGACCAATCAAATGAAGTGATTTATATGTTATAATTTGATTTGATAAAAAAAAATACGTACTCAAACATGTACTCAATTTTATATTTCATTATTTAATTTGTTATGATTTGTTTAATAATTTTTAATAGTTTTTATTATCTTTTCTATAAAATTGATAGAAATTAAAAATAGATCTAAATCAATTAATATTAATTTTTTTCCTCAATTATTAAAAAAAAATATTGGTAACTATTAATTTTGAAACCAACAGCTAATCAATAATTTCATTGTTAATATCACTCTTTTAAATAGTTTATTTTTTATTATTTTGAATAATATGTTTTTTTATTATTTTGGATTATCAATCTTATACTATTCATATGAT
Source organism: Stylosanthes scabra (assembly GCA_036250425.1). Lineage (NCBI taxonomy): Eukaryota > Viridiplantae > Streptophyta > Magnoliopsida > Fabales > Fabaceae > Stylosanthes > Stylosanthes scabra. The sequence goes on from JASCZI010000283.1 coordinate 54,768, forward strand.
GAATATTTCGCATAGTTTTTATATATTGTTTTTTTTTTTCTCTGATGGATTGTTGACCGATGATATTTTAATGATTACTTAGTATCACTTCTTATAGAATTTTATTTTTTCTCCAAATCCAAATGCACAAAATTTTTAATCTTCACATCCTCATCAAAATTCTAATTTGTGACAAATTTTGATCGGTTTTTTACCAAAATAAAACTATATCTTTACATCAAAGTTGATTTCATTTTAAAACTCATCCCAAATATAAATTAAATGAAATTAACTTATTTAAAAAACTAGCTCAAAAAATAAAAGTTACTACATATTTATAAAGACTATCAATTTTTTTATTAAAAAAATGTAGACTTGATATTCATAGTTAGTTCTCTATTTCTTTCTTTATTATCCTTAACATTAGTAGAGACTAATAAAAATATCAACAACAATTATTAGAAGCGAAAAAAGTAACCTTGACGTGTGGTTTTAACTTTGCAAGCAGAAAATTAATTAAAAGACAGGAAGAAGCTAAGTCATAAGCTGGGAAAGTGATCAAAGCTCAATTTCAATTTCATGTATATGCATGCATACATCAATTTTAATAAAAAAAAAATTGTGTGATTCAAATTTTTTATACTAAATTTTATTATTATATTTTTATATTTAAAATTTATGTATTAAATTTTATTATTTTTATATTTAATGCATAGACCTATTAAATTTGAAAATACAAAAATAAAAATATAAATGTGTGTATACCTATGTTTATTTTAACTTATATATATATATATATATATATATATATATATATATATATATATATATATTATATG
>JASCZI010000284.1:1330-11421 GCA_036250425.1 Stylosanthes scabra
TATCGTTTTAAAATAATAAAAATATAACTATTTATATTATTTTTTATTATGCGTTTGAATTTTTTGGAGAAATAATTTCATGATATAATATTTTAGTTTTATCGTTGTTGAACTAAAAAAATTAATAATTTAGCATAAAGCAAATAAGATATAAAGAAAATTCATGCAAATATTCAGGCAAATTAAAAAACAAAATATATTGCAAGAGATGGTATATTAGAGATATATCTATTCATATCTTATTCTCTTATCTACTTAAACTTTTAGAATAGATGATTTTATCGAATAAAAAAATTTGCTTGACTATGAAAAAAAATGAAACAGAAAAGAATAATTAATAAATTTTATACAAAATTGAAAAACCCTGGACCATTTAGCACAAAAAAACTTGTAATAATCTTTTAAAAAAATTATTCCTAACCTAACCGCATCACTTCGATCCTAACTCTTATTAATTAGATCAGAATCTCAATTCTATTCTGTTTTCTATATAAGGCTGTACAAGGCAGAATATGTTTACCCATCTCTCTCTCATTCTACTTTTTTTTTGCTTCATATGTACCTTTATTTGCCTTCATTCTTGCGACATGGCACTGAGTGGTAAACTTAGCGTTGAAGCTCCAATGCAAACACCACCTGCAAAGTACTTCAACTTCTTTACAGCTAAATTCCACACTTTTCAAAACATTAGTGAAAGAATACTTGAAGCCAATATTGTTGAAAGTGATATCTGGCATGCCACTGCTTCGGTCAAGGCTTGGACTCTTATCATAGTAATTTAGGCTATTTTACTCCACATAAAAATTTATTATCAAAATGCCCCTATTTTTAAACTATTAATCCATGTGCCACTATTTTGCCATGATGACACTTTTTTTTAGATGCTGACTAAGAGGTGCTTATGCGATACAATCAAACAAGGAGACGTTATCGTAAACACGCATTTCCTTTGTTTAATAAATTTTCTTTTCTAATTAAAATATAAAAAATGAGAGTTTATAGTATAATTTGGATCAATTTGAAAGATAAAATGGATATAATTTATTACATTTTGAATTTCAATTTGGTTATAATTTATCCAAATATTTTAAATTTTATAATTTAAATAATTTAAATTATTTATTTTTTTAAAACTGAATTAAAATTATCTCCATTTTTATATTTTATTACCTATCTCATTTATTTTAGCCGTTTCAAAATTAACCATTTCAAAATTTTAATTTTCAGGTACTCATTCATTTTAATGTATTTGAATTTTAATTTTTACATACTCATTAATCTACTTACTAATTTTCATGTACTTATTTTTCTACGTACTCATTTTTTCTAGTACATTAAAATTAATATTGAAGGTGAAAAATCGATCCAAATTATACTATAAAATCCAAATTAATATTGGAAAATGCGTCTTCAGGAAAATGCTTCTTCAGGAAAATACGTGTTTATACGTGTTCTCCATTAGCGCCTCCTTATTTGATACACTTTCTTTATTAGCGTTTTTGAAAGCGCTTACCGCATAAGCGTCTCTTAATCAGCATAAAAAAATGTTATCATAACAAAACAATGGCACATGAATCAAAAATTTAAAAACATTTACATTTTGATAATAAGTTTTTAAAACAATAAAACAGTCGAAAAGAGGTAGTATACATAGATGTCAATGAAGTAACAGTTTCAAGCAAAAAAGAGACAAACATAAACCAACACGTGGAGAGAAAACATCTATTGTTAACGATAAAGTAATAAACTCCATTATAAAGCTATTACCTCAATCATTATAAAGTAATAATGCTTATTGAAGTGCACAAAGTGGCTGTGTAAAGAAAATTAGAATGAATAATGTGCTGGAACAACTAGACGTTGTGCTGAAACAACTAGACCTTGAAGGTGGTGTTCGAAAGATTACATTTTTTTAATAAAGATGAGGCTAGGTGTGCTTTGTGGAGGTAATGCAGCAGCATATTTTACTTGATTGTTACTGTTTTAAAATTTTATTATCAAAATGTCCCTATTTTTTTTGGATATTGACTAAGAGATGAGCATGCGACAAGCGCTTTTTATGAGGAAAACACTAATGTAAAAAGCGTATCAAATAAGAAGGCGCTAATAGAGAACATGTATTCATGAAGGAGGCGCCAAACATAAAAGCGTCTTCACTTGACAGAAACTACAACCGTAAACACGTCTTTTCTTTGTTCAATAAATTTTCTTTTCTAATTAAAATATAAAAAATGAATTATAGTATAATTTGGATTAATTTAAAATGTAAAATGGATATAATTTATTACCATTTCGAATTTCAATTTGGTTATAACTTATCCAAATATTTTAAATTTTATAATTTAAACAATTTTAATTATTTATTTTCTAAAACTAATTAAAATTATCTCCATTTTCATATTTTATTACTTATCTCATTTATTTTAGCCGTTTAAAAATTAACCATTTCAAAATTTTAATTTTCAGGTACTCATTAATTTTAATATATTTTAATTTTAATTTCTACATCCTCATTAATTTACTCACTAATTTTCATGGTACTCATTTTTTCGAGTACATTTTTCAATTTGGTTATAACTTATCCAAATATTTTAAATTTTTTAATTTAGACAATTTAAATTATTTATTTTTCTAAAATTGAATTAAAATTATCTCCATTTTTATATTTTGTTACTTATCTCATTTATTTTATTACTTATCTCATTTATTTTAACCGTTTAAAAATTAATAATTTCAAAATTTTAATTTTCAGGTACTCATTAATTTTAATGTATTTTAATTTTAATCTTTACATACTTATTAATTTACTCACTAATTTTTATGTACTTGTTTTTTACGTACTCATTTTTCGAGTACATTAAAATTAATGTTGAAGGTGAAAAATCAATCCAAATTATACTATAAACTCCTATTTTTTATATTTTAATTAGAAAAGAAAATTTATTGACCAAAGGAAAGGCATGAGTTTCTACCAGGAAAGATGCTTTTACGTTTGGCGCCTCCTTCATGAATACGTGTTCTCTATTAACGCCTCCTTGTTTGATACGCTTTCTCCATTAGGGTTTCTCTATTTGAAAGGCGCTTACATCATAAGCACCTCTTAGTTGCACCAAAAAAAAAAGGTGTCATCGTGGTAAAACAGTGCACATGGGTCAATAGTTTAAAAATATGGGTATTTTGATAATAAGTTTTTAAAATAGTGGCAGTGGAGCAAAATATCCTAGTAATTTAATCAACCTCCAAATCAATATTTTTTTTTAACAAATTAAGGGGTCGATTAATAATAATTTTTCTACATAAATTAGATGTACATGGATATTTTGCTCAATCAATTTAATAATCAAATTCTTTATTTCTATCTCAAATAGAAAATCATTTCTATATAGAAAAGTTCATTTTTGTGCTTTATATATTATGTATTATTTAACATCAAATGATATTTTATTTTATTTGGCATAAAAATAAATATATTAGTTTGTCTTGATTAAACAAAATAAATATACACGTATAAGCAAGCTTTTTTTAGTACTTATTTATTTTAATCGATTGTGATAAAAAAATAGATGGCAAGCGAGTTAGGTTGATGGAGAGAATAGATAATATTGACATCAAGAACAAGTCAATCACATACGTGTTTTCGATGGAGATATAAGCAAGAATTTTAAAGTCTTCTTCAAGTGATTGAAAAGAATGATGGGAGTGCATCCGTTAAAGTCATTGTTGACTACGAGAAATTCAATGAGAATGTTGAAACTCCATATGGATTCATGGAGTTCTTTGACAAGAGTATGAGAGAACTTGATTCTCATCTTCTCGAGATATAGCTCCATCGAAGAGCTATTTATGAAGAACCCCATGCATCAATCTACATTAATAAAATAATTAAGAGTTTTTTATGGTTTGAATAATTCCAATAAGGATGTTTGATTTGATGATGCTACTTCTTCTTTTTTTCATCTTTATTTGGTTTGAATAATGCATGTAATGGCTCTTGTATAAGTATGGCAATGATTTTCTCGTTTGAGTGTGTTATATATATGTTCTTTGTAATATAAATAGAAACAGAGGGTCATGAAAGGAAATTTCATTCCATCTAACCAACTATTACAATGAGTCTTCATTTCTATTTATATAGGAAAAATTAACAGACTTCGAAGTAACTACTCACTTGAACCGTAAATGCCACATCACTTAACAAACTTAACCACCTACTCCTAACCACTAACCATGGCTGAGTTCGGTAGCAGAGATTAAAAATGAGATTGAAGAAATGAGACTAAAATTTTAATTAGTCTCTATTTTCACAAAATTTTGTCAAATGGCTCTTCTTGCTACTTATTTTTTAGAATCTTTGGTTTTAAGAAGTTTGGTTGGTACTTCAATATCTAAGTTAATTCAATTGTGGAAAGAGCATGAGAAAGAAACTCTGCAGTGTGTTGAAGTTTAATTCCCTCTTTTGAGCCTGCATTATTTTGTTTTAAAGCCCCTTCTAGAATTGTTGTATGTCGAATCTAAGTGAGTTTTATGATAAATCCTATTTTGATTAAATTGCCGCAAACATTATAAGCGAGGTGGTGGGAGAAGGAAGAACACAGGAAAGTTATGACTGCCTTCTTCTTATAGAAACTATCATTTTCTCTGCAAATGAACTCAAGCGTGAGAAAGCAATCGTTAAAACGGTTTTTTTTTTATGTTTAAGGGGAGACTCGAATTCAAAACTTCTTACAACGAGAAAGAGATAATGCCATGTGAACTACAGCTCATCTACAATCGTTAAAACGATTGATGAAGTGGGGATTTATTTTTGTTTTCAATTATTTCAAAAGTTTAATTATATTCATGAGCTCTCTCTCACTTCAAATTTGAAGATATATACATCAATCTTAATGGCTTTTGGTTTTAAATTCATGTCTTATAAGAATGCATTGTATGAATTGCCAGCACAATTGTGGCTATTTATGCAACAAATTAGTACTATACGGCATGTAAGAAGTGTCAAAAGAAAATGGAACATAACGATGAAAATCGATATGAATGCAAGCATTATAAGAGCATAAGGAAAAGGATGGACTAGCTTCTGCAATGTTAGGGCCTTACTTTAATTTTATATACGTTTTCAACTCATAAAGATCCAAAATTAGAGGTGAAAAGATTCTCTAAAAAAAAGATATAAACAATAAAAGTAAAAACATTTCAAAACTAAATAATTAAAATCATATAATACACCTAAGTAATCTATGTTTATGCACTCAGCATCATACTCTAAAAATACATGCTCATAGCCGTCCTGATTTATTCATGTCATTCTCATACTTTCTCTTATCATTTGTCTTACTTTGTTATTCTAAAAAAATATTGATTTAATGATATGTTCAACTGCTATAAATTAGAAAATTTGCAAATTGAATTGGATTTAAAAACCTTCAGACCCAATTTAAATAAATTCATTTTAATTTAAATTAATTTCGTAAAAAATTGATGATTTATTATAAAGACCTTTCCAATTTAAATAGACGTTACTATGAATTAGAATATTTAAAAGTGAATTAATTTAAAAAAAATTTGTTGACTTATTTTTATAAAAGTTACATAATTATTGAATATATCTTTTGAATTTAATTTTCATGTACTCTCAGTGTAAAAGAGTTTTACACATGCATTCAATTAGGTGTTATCATATCATTAAAAGCAATTAATTTTTAAATTCATTACTTCTAAAATTATATAAATACATGAATCTGATTGGATGACTGTATAAAATTCTTTACACCATCAGTGCATTAAAATTAAACTCATATCTTTTATGTGTTTAATTTGATACACTGTCAGCATAAAACATTTTATATATTCATGCAATCATATCTGTTCCGTTCATTTACAACTAATCGCGAGGTGATTGATGTGACGCTATTTTATTAAATACATGTTACATTGAAATTAAATTAATCTTTTATTTAGATTTAAGAAATATAATAAATGAGATAATTATATTAGTTTATATTTATTTTTAAAATATTTCAAATTTTCGATTGAATCGAATTTTAACTCGCGCTAGTTCCCCGCTCCCCCAACAGTAGAACACGTCTCCCTCTCCGTTCTCAACCCCTCTCTCTCTCTCTCCCCCTCTGAAGTCATCACAGATCCTCATTCATCACTCCCGCGGGCTCCTTCGCGGTTCTGCGTCGTCCCTGTGTCGCCGCTTGTCTCTGCCTCGAGCCGTCGCCTGTGACTACGTCGTCCGAGATCCCTTCGCAGTTCCGCGTCGTCCCAGCCTTGGCGCCGCCGTGCCTTGCCTGTGGCTGCGTCGTCCCCGCACTGTTCGCGCCGCCGTGGCCAAAAGCTGCGGTCTCGTTCATCTTCAACCTCTGCCTGTGCCTTGGCAGCAACCTACCTCAGCCTCCTTCCTCTTCTGCGGCTCTGCCCACCCTCTCCGCCATGGTTGCTGCCTTCCCTCATCCCTCGTATGACATTTTGACATTCTCAATTTCCGCATTGAATTTACTTCATGACCCATGGATTTCATTAATAATTTCTCCTAATTTGATTAGCAATTGGAGATTTTGCTGTTTAATTTGATTTGATTTGTATTTTGTTATGGTTTCTTTACTTCTAACGGATGTTTTTGTTCTGCCGAAACTTAAGCTGAGGTTTAGGGTTTAGGGTTTGGGGTTTGAGTATGCTGCCAAGTGTGCACAGCTACTCCGGTTTTGGCTTCAGGCCTTGCCTTGATCACCATCCTTGTAGCAAGTCAACAACCACAACAAGTTCTTCAGCTGTCTCACTTGGCTTCTTCCTGGAGCGAACCCGTCTTCCTCCTTTTTCTTCTTTGAAGATGGAGCACTCCTACCCGGCCCAACTTGTTTTCCAGGCATCACAAGATCCTGTTTCCATAAGGTTCATATGTATTTTCTGTTCTTATTTTACTTCTCTAGTTTCCCTCAAGTTGAGGTTGTTGCATTTTTTGTTAGGAATTTGTATTTTGCTAATGGGTTCACTATCAGCATGTGTTAATGTCACCAAAGTTGAAACTTTTTAATGCTTACAGTGATTGAAAATTTGAAAAGTTTCCAATGTTGGGAACTTTTGCAATACCCTTTCTCTTAATGGATTTTGTTTTAGGCTTGTTGTGACAGTAGTGCTTTCAGAATTCAGATGTAGATGATTAAGGCATGTAAAAAAAATGTTGTTTCTAATCTTTAAGTTTAAGAAACTGGAAATGTCTGTATAAGTTCAACAAATTTTTACATGAGAACACATGGTTGGATATCAGTGTTATTTAAAAAATTTGTAGTCCTAGAGCTTCTGATACCATAAATGTCAATAAAAATTAAAAAGCTCAACAAATTATTTATCGATGGTATTATGTGTTGTGTAGCAATGACGAATTGCCAGTCCACGGACTATCAGAAGTGATTGTTGGGGTTCTGGGAGGAGGCCAATTGGGTCGCATGTTATGTCAAGCTGCTTCTCAGATGGCAATCAAAGTTATGGTCTTAGATCCACAGAAGAACTGCCCAGCAAGCTCCCTGTCTTATCATCATATGGTTGGAAGCTTTGATGACAGTGCTACTGTTGAGGAATTCGCAAAGAGGTTTGAGTTTTACGTAGTATGATATTTTTGAATATGTCATCCCCTCATTTGAAGTAATCTGTATTCTCTGTGTCTTTTCTTTTAGGTGTGGAGTATTGACGGTAGAAATTGAACATGTTGATGTTGCTACATTAGAAAAGCTGGAGAAACAAGGAGTTGACTGCCAACCCAAAGCCTCTACTATACGAATTATTCAGGTATTATCTAGGTAGATTTGTGGCATTTTCTGGGTCTTCACCTATTTTATTAACTCCTATTGATATTCCCACCTGATGCATAAAGTGTTGCAGTTGCATATCTTCAAAAACATGCCGCTTTCATCCAAAATGGAACTGTTAACTTTTGTTCTAAAATTTGGTTCTATGACTTTGTCCTTTAAATAACTATGATATATGATATTTTTAACACTGTTATGTTATTTTGAATATTTATAAGTTAAAAGGAATGATTTCATTGATATGACCTTTAAAATGTTACAGGATAAGTATTTGCAAAAGGTTCATTTCTCTCAGAATGGAATTCAACTTCCTGAATTTATGCAGGTCTGTATTGTTTATCCTAGTTATTGTTATAGTAGTACCTAAAAATAGGATCTTTAAGATGGTAAATTGATGTGAGAAAGTACATTGTACAGATAGATGACCTTGAAGGTGCCAAGAAAGTAGGGGAACACTTTGGCTATCCTCTTATGATTAAGAGTAGGAGATTAGCTTATGATGGGCGAGGAAATGCTGTCGCTAAAAGCGAAGATGAACTACCCTCTGCTGTGGATGGTAATTGTTTTTTTTTTTTATAGGTGTATGAGTGTATCTTCTTTTATTTCATCGAGGAGAAACTTAGAATAAGTGAAATTGATCTTTTATTAGTATTTTTTTTTGTTAGCTCTAAATTTTTAAAAGGCCTGCCTATTTATATATCCATCACATTAATTTTTCTTTTTATTTTTTAACTCCTCCAAACTTAGCAGCTCTTGGAGGATTCAGCCGAGGTTTATATGCTGAGAAATGGGCACCTTTTGTCAAGGTTATCTGATAGTGACGATTTTTTCTTCTAACTTTCAATTATTCACAAATTGTATGTTGGAAAGTATATTTCTGGTTTATTACTTAAGCCACCATATCTTGAATATTTTTTATGTGTGATTTGCAAAAAATTAATAAATTTTTGTAGGATGCTTGTTTTATTATTAACTATGGTTCTCTATTAGCTAACAGTGCCCTGATTTATATAATCCAGTAATCTCAACCGAATTTGCCTCTAAAAGTGAAAATAGTTTGTCTTTCAATGAAATGTAAATTATCCATTATATTTCAAAATGTGTGTTTATCCATTACAATTTTTTTTTGTTTTATATCTTTTCAGATATGTAGAAATATGATTATACTTCATAGTGTTAATGCTATTATAATTTGCAGTTATTTAAGGATGTATTATAATTCAGTGAAAATAGTGTATAATTGTCATAACTTAAAAATTTCTATTTTGTGAGGTCATTTTTTATTTTATGGATGTTCTGACATATTTTTGCTCCAATATAATTGCAGGAGCTAGCTGTGATTGTTGCAAGAGAAAGAAACAATTCTGTTTCATGTTATCCTGTTGTTGAAACTATTCACAGGTAAGATGAAGAACACTTACATGCTAGTAGTATACAAGGTGTAGAACCATATTTGAGATTTACCACAGCACAGATCAAATTTAAAATCTAGGTTATGACTTATGACAATATGAACATGTTAGCAATGTAACACATCTTCCTTTTACAATCTGCTTAAGGGTTTGCATTTTGTTTTAGGGACAACATATGTCACATAGTTAAGGCTCCAGCTAATGTGAAATGGAAGATTAGAGAGCGTGCTGCTGAAGTTGCATGCCGTGCTGTTAGCTCACTCGAAGGTGCTGGTGTGTTGGCAGTTGAATTGTTCTTAACAGACGATGGACAGGTTTTGATATTATATTTGGGTTGGACTTTGGATAATACAATGTTCTTTTCTTCTTGAAAGCTAATTTTCTTTCTTTTACTGTTAAATATTCTGCTGCTGAAAAATGCATTATATTTGTATTTTAATCCCTTATAGTGATGGTGCCCTTGACAGATTCTGTTAAATGAAGTAGCTCCTAGACCTCACAACAGCGGGCATCATACAATTGAATCTTGCTATACCTCTCAATTTGAACAACATTTGCGTGCTGTTGTTGGTCTACCACTCGGTGATTCATCATTGAAAACTCCGGCTGCCATCATGTACAATATATTAGGTGAAGAAGAGGTTAGTCTTTCATATTTTAATATGAATGCTAGTCTATTTCTGTCCCTACTCTGGTGATAGAATGATGACTTATAGTAATGTTAAATTCTATTATTTTCATGGGAAAGGATAAATTAGTTGGAAGTTAAATGTTTGTTGGAATTTATGTTGGTTAAATTCGATGCAGAATCTTCTTTGTTGTCATGAATCTGAATAGAAATGGTTCTCATTTAATCCTAGTTCATAGATCA
>JASCZI010000284.1:47357-58819 GCA_036250425.1 Stylosanthes scabra
TAGCAATAATAACATCCAATAACAGCAGAAAATTAACCAAAACTAGAAAATAGAAACAAGTTAACACACTAAGATTTTTAATATGGAAAACCTCCTCAATATGAGAAATAAAAATTACGAGTGACCAAGATTAGGAAATAGCTTTACTATGATGAAAATAGAGTACAAAAGGGTCACTAATTACTGCACAAAAATGTGCATACAATAAGCCAAAAAACCCAAGTTTCAAAATTCATAAACTAGAATTAAGAAGATGAAAATATCACAAAGCAGGGCCTCTATCCGTGCTATATGTTTCCAACCACAGACCTCTAATCAAAATCTCCACCGTTCAAAATAAAGAACAAGATGAGATGAATGTGCATTTCAAATTTCACGACGATCCAACGGTGAACGAGTGAAATACGAGCACTCAAAGTTTGCTACTCTGCTGAAAAACGTACAGAGCTTTTTATCTTCTCTTTCTCTTTCAAAGCTTGTGTTTGTCACCAAAATGAGATCTCTCTTAACAACTCTAACACCCCTGTAACTTCAAACCTTTTCTACTAGCATTTGGACATTTCTCCATATAGGAGGGAAGCCCAAAACCCAACACGCTAGTCTAATTATTTCTTTGAGAAAATGTAAAGGAGGTCAATTTTTAGTTGGCTTATTAATCAATTTAAAATTTAGTGATAGAGTTTAAAGTCTCTAGAGTTAAAAGAGAAAGTCTTGAAACCAACATATTTTGAAGTTAATATACTTGATAATGATGGTAAATAAATTATGAATGATAACTCATATATTTTATGGGTGATTATTTTTATTCTGTTTGGATGATAATGTTTTTCAATTTCGAATGATAAAATAATAATTTAATTATTGGCTCCCCAAGTGCTCCATAATGTTAATTTCATAGCGCTGTTGAGAGTTAAAGATTTATGATTGAGAATTTAAAATTTAAAATAAATAAAATATTTTTTTAAAAATTGACTAGTATCAAATGGAAAAAATTGAGTACCTACTTCAATTATATATATACATTTTTATTTTTAGTATCTTTTGCTTTCCTTAATTATTTATTTATTGTAATATTTGTTATTTTTAATTTATCAAGTCTTTCGATAATAAGGGACTACTCACACGTGGATGTCATAAACAACTTTTTTGTAAGAATATTATCTAATAAGGTAATAAGTATCTAATTTATTTGAGATTAAATGAAATTGATTGAAATTAAATGGTAAGTTTCCTTTTTATGAATTAGACATATTTGTTTCTTGTTTAGTTAGAAATTTTAATTTAAATAAACATAAAAATATTCTGCGATAAATAAATAAATATGGTAGACATAAAAAATAAATAAATTTGAAAACACATTTTAAAATTATTTCTTGGGGAGAATTAATTTTATATTATGCCATTTATTTTATTATTTTATTTCATATATAATTTTTTTATAAATATATAGTTTGTACTAATAGGAGTAATAATACGTTTACATATTATCAAAATATACATTATTTATTATATTAAAAAAAGTAATAATAGGTTTAAATATAAAAAAATATAGGGATGACAATTTGACCTGATCCGTTCCGTCCTGAATGGGGTGGATTTTTGAGGCGGTTGCGTGGGTATGAGTACTGGTCGCCCCTCCCGGCCCGCATATAATTAGTTTGGTTTTTTAGGTATTTAATAATATTTAGATGGTTATTTTAGTAATTTTAGTTTAGAAAAATCCTAAATTTAATTTTATTTTGGTTTAAAAGTATTGTATTGTTGTCATGTTGCGAATAATTATGAGTTATTTGTATTTAATTATATTTTTAAAGTATTTTATTACATAATGAATATTTTTATTGAGTAATTTAATTTAATTTACTTATGTTATGAATAATCGTGGATTTGGATATGGACCATTATATATTCGTGTGTTTGGGTATGAGACTAAAAATTTGATACCCATATATTTAGATTTAGATATGAAAACTTAAATACCTATCCCGACCTACCTCATTGTCATCCCTAAAATTATATACTAAATATCATATATACGTTAATTATAAGATTTTTTTGTAATATGATAGACACAAAATATTTACATCATCTTTATAATTAAGCTTATAATAGAAACCCATGTGATATTTAGTATATATTTTTTATATTTAGACTTATTATTACTTTTTTTAATATAATAAATAATGTATATTTTTATAATAGATAAACTTATTATTACTCCTATTATTACAAACTATATATTTATAAAAAAATTATATACGAAATAAAATAATAAAATAAATGGCATAATATAAAATTAATTCTCTCCAATAAATAGTTTTAAAATGTATTTTCAAATTTATTAATTTTTTGTGTCTACCATATTTATTTATTTATCGCGGAATATTTTTATGCTTAAATTAAAAAATCTAACTAAACAAGAAACAAATATGTCCAATTCATAAAAAGGAAATTATCGATTTTATTTCAATCAATTTCATTTAATCTCAAATAAATTAGATACTTATACCTTATTAGACAACATCCTTACAAAAAGTTGTTTATGAAATCTACGTGTGAGTAGCCCCTAACAATAATTTTATGTGAACAAGTAGTTTTGGCCAACCAAGTTCAACTAAGTCATTTATTTTTATACTAAATAGAAAATTATTTCGATATCAAATAGAACTTTGTTTATGTGCAATTTTTTATATTATTTGACACCGAAATAATATTCTATTTAACATAGAAATAAATCATTTATTTGAACTTGGTTAGCCAAAACCACTTGTTCAAATAGCATTACCCTTTCGATAAACCTTATTGCAAGACTTTCGTGCATGTTTCAGTGTTTGGTTTAGCGTTTCAAATTTGAGAAGCATGTTTATCCTTCTTGAACGCTTCAATTTTTTGTTTGATAACTCTCGTTTAGAGAAAGCAAAAAATTATAGCTTTTGTGTTCCCTAACTTGTATTCAAGTTGTATTTTTTGCATTCAACTATTAATTATTTTTTCTACCAATTCTACCCTTTTAACATATTATTTTATTTATGTAGTTCTTATTATTTTTTTTTATATGAGTTTTCATTATTTTTTATTTTTTATTTTTTGGTTAATATCCTACAAACTGTACAAAAGTTCAACAATAAGCTCGAAAATAGAAAATATGTTCAATCGACCAAACCTACGTGACATGATGACAAGCTAAGTAATTTAATTTTAAATTATGCTAGTTGTAAGTTAAAAATTAATCACCAATATAAAATATAATAATTATATACAACTAAATATTTTAATCAATCAAGTCTAAACTAAGCTATTTTTTTTATGCGCCAATAAAAATGAGTTTTTCGTTCTCTATTACAACCACACCTTTTTTTTTTCCTTGTTCTTCTTCTTCGTCTCATCATTCTTCTTCTCCATCCTTGAACTGCTTCTTCCGACTACGATGATAGAAATAGCGAAGACGAGAAAAGGAGGAAGAGAAGGAAACGAGGAGAACGACGACCGTGACGACGATAATGACATTGATAGTGGGGAAAAGAAGAAGAAGAAGAAGACGACGACAAGGACGAGAAGAAGAAGAGAAGGAAGATGACAACATGGCGGCAACAACGGCATCAATGAAGCAACAATGGAGAAGAAGAAGGAGGAGAATGAGAAAGGGAATGAGAAGGAGAACCAGAAGCAGACGCAGTAGAATGCATAAAAGAAAAAGAAGAAAAAGAAGAAGATGATGATGACAATGGCGGCTACAACAACGACGAAAATGGTGGCTGTAGTGATAGCAATAGTGGCAGCGGCAGTAACAACACAATAATAGAGAAGAAGGAGGAGAATGAAAAGAAGCAGCTGCATGCATGCGTGTAAAAACACACTCTTTTGGAAGTGGGTTAGGATTACTGGGTTGTGTTTGGTTTGTGAAAAACCTTGGATGTGTAGTATTACTGTATAAAATATATGTTAATATGTTCAAAAATTCTATTTACACAGTAAAATCAACCACTAAAATTAGTCATCATGAATATATGTATAATTTTATAATTTTCTATATGTATTTTACATTTAATGTATATTATACACTAATGATTAGTTTTAATAACTAATTTTAATTTGCAAATAGCATAATCTAAAATACATGTTAAAAATGACTTAAATACCTAATTTGATAGCTAAATTTTGGTTTACATATAAACATTTGTGTTTAATCTTTTTCGAATGTTCGAGAACATTGGGTTACTTGCTTGTCTATAGTTCTCATGCATTCTCATTTATTAGATTTTGTTAAAATGTGCCTCTCATAACAATTTAAATTAAATCATATTTTATGTAATTATATAAGATATTTGTTATTTTTTGTTTGTGCTTTTATTTCAATTTATTACTGAATTTGTGGCTTCTAGAATTATGTGTATTTGCCTCATGAATCTCCAATCTATTTGAATTTGGAACAAGAGCTTTGTATTTCTTGGTAATTAAAAAAAATTAAAATATATAAAAAAAACCACAATATTAAAAGTCAAATTCCACTATCTCATTATTTGTTAATAGCTCAAAATGTTTTGATTTGTTATACGTACAAGACAAGCAGTTTGATTATCACAATAATAAATTCATCTTTGTATCCATCAATGTAATTAGGTGTTAAACAAAATTGATATCTTATATCATAAACTCCTTATTTATTTTTGTTTTCTTTCATATGGAAATAGTATTTAGTGCCCACTCACTCATAAGCTTCAACATTACTGTTCTTGGAGAAGTTGAGTGGCCTTTACTTGCAACTCCAATGTAGGGTGTTCTTTGGATGAAGTAGTGGCGGAAGGATACATGACATGCCCACCATTAAGCATATATATATTTTTTAATAATATTGAAAAATGATAGCGCCAATAGAGATTCTAGGATTAAATATTAAAATTTTTACGAGTAAATTTTCCACTTAATTATGGTGGCTAGCATTGAATTAGGCTAGTGATGTTAAAAATACTTTAATAATTAGATGCAACAAGATGTTAAAAATCAGAGAGAAAAAATAAATGGTACATGATATTTTTTTCTATCGTGTGTGAGCTGTTTGAAATTATAAAATCAAAAAGACTTTTTAAGAAAAAGAAAATGTTGTGGCAAGTGTTTGGGAGCAAAATTAAGGCTAATATTGATCAATGGCATGAATTAAAAATGAAGAAGAGACCAGGGTGAGACATAAATAGTAAATGGGTGTGGTTGTTCATGCAATATATATATGTCTGAGAACAAATTGTATGTTGCTGGTGGTTATCTAATTAAAAACTTCTCATGGTTCGGTTAGGTGCTTCATGCATGGAAGAAGTGATAGAAGTAAAATCTATGGGTGAGGGTGAGGGTGAGGCACTGCTAATAGGCTTGGAAAGATCACTATGCTTAAGGAAGTGGATGTGAAAAAACAGGAATGGTTGGTGGTAAACTGGTAATATATGATAAAAGAAAAAGTACACGTAATTAATATTTTTTTTTAAACAACAAATAAACTAACAAAAGTTAGAACATCTGTAACTATTGTTTATAAAACATCCACGATAAAACTAATGAAACATCCATAACTTTTTTAAAAATAGAATATAACAATAAAAACAGAACATACGAAAATTAAAGAAATAGAACATTCAATTTAAATTGTTGGCTGGATGAATTTTTGTTGATTACCTAGCATTGTTGATGATAAAAATATAAAAGGAAGGAACAAGCTGGAATCGATCATCAAATTATTTTTCAAAAACAAAAAATTGGCATGTGTTATTAAGGAAATGCTAATCTAATAATAATTTAGATCAATGGGTTTTCAATCTAAGTAAGATCCTAATAAACTAGAATTAATATACATACTTATAAGGATTTTGATGATATCAAATCGTTAAAAAATTTAGATTATGATTAAATTGCCTGTATTTTTTTTTTGGTACAAAGTTTGTTATTATTATTATTATTATTATTATTTTGGACTAGAAGTTTGCTATTATTTTTAAGAGAGAAGAGAGACTAGGCCTAATGCTTAACACAAACTTCCAACTATATTCAAGAATTGAAAATAATATTTTTTGTCCAGTAAAAAAATTAACTTGATTTTGGACTCTGCCACAATACGTTTTTTTAGGATAGGACACGCCCATTTTAAACAGTTTATCTAGTTTGCAAATTTCGTTCTTAACTGGCCCATGACTTGTAACCACAATTTCTAGATAGCCATAAGAAAAAAGTTATGTTAGAATCCGCATCAAAAACAAAAACGTTATGTTAGAATCAATAATTTTAGATTACCAAAAAAAAAAAAAGAATCAACAATTTTAGTAAAAAATTGTTAATTAGAATCACCTAACAACAATACCAAAAAAGAAAAAAACCACCTAACAAAAATTGTTAATTATCTAATATTTCTATGAATATCTTCAAAATTAAAGAAAAAAACTTTATATAATAATGGGGTCATGATGATATGTATGATATGATACGATGTCGCTTGTATATATAATTATATATATGTTATGGTTCATAGAATCTAAAATATTGGATAGAGGTGCATTATTTATAGAAAATATACTTTAATGGCCTTCTAAAGCCTTGTCGCAATCAAAATATTACATATTGTAGCTAATTATTAGTAGTAGTCTCTTTCAAAAAGCAATAAAAATAATTGTTGCACAAAAATATACCCAAACTATAGCCTTGAACTAAAGTTCTTTTTCTTTTTGAAAAATCACATAAATAGGTATATATCTAATAAGTTTTCTCACACAAAAGTCTCTTTTACCTTATATTTAATTTTTTTCTTTTCTATAAAAACTCTGATGTCATATCCCAAAATCACTAGTTCTACTAATTTAAACTTATAAGAAAAAACACATTAATAATTATATTTCAAATTGTATAAAATTGATTGTGTATACAAGCTTCATTTGAGAATTCGTATTGAAAAAAATTTGGTAGTTGTAGGTAAATCATAAATTTCCTATTTTAATTTTCTTTTTATTTATGAATTTCTATTGAATTAAATGCATAATATTAAATGTTATAAATATATAATAATAGATGTTATTTGCTTATTTATATTACTTAAGCATGGTCTTAATCGGCCTCTAATCAAATTATACTTTAACACGATAGCATCAAAATTAATTATGGTATTATGATAAGTATATATAGTTGACGACTCACATACTCTATTATTGCCATATAATGCAGCAAAGTGAGTCCTCCATACATTTTTCAAACTAACACTATTTCTACACATTCATAGTAGGCATTACAAGAATATAACACGCTATTTGGTCAGTAGTAAAAGCAAAAAAGAAAGTTTGTTCTCTCTATATATGATGTCCACTAAGAGTTTCTACTTTATTTCTACTATTTTTTTTTTTACACATATAAGATTATTTTTCTTTTTAAATATCAAACTTCACTCTCTATATAATTGCCTCTTTTTCTCAAACCAAAAATAAAAAAAAGGCATATTAACTTATTCTTCTTTATTGTTAAATAAAGTACGAGACTTACACAAGAATAAATTAATTCATAAAAAAAAGCAAATACATAGAATCTAAAAAAAGTCGACACACACAAATTAAAGTGAATATCATCATCATCATCTTGTAACCAAGGGAAACCAGCGTTCATGAAAAGAAGACTGGTAAGCCATCATGAAGAAGAGGAACACAAGAAGGAGAGCCACTCCCCACGGGGATCCTCCGGCACGGTGCAACGACTCCCTCTCCTCCGGCAAAGGTATCGGGAACGATCCTGAGCCGGTGGAGAGGCAGTGGACTAGAAGCAACAAGAATAGCGGAACAAGTGCTAGCAAGATCTTGACACGAACTAGCAAGTCCTCAAACTTGGTCTCATAGTTTATGTACCAAGAAAAGGCCAACACAAAGAAGAGTATGAACATGAAGAAGCATAGGTGAAGTGGGAAAGAGAAATACTCCCAAAAGTAGTAGTATTGGTCATTATAGTATCTAGCCATATTATGAGTATGTAGGTAGGGTTAAGAGGAGTACTATGAAGTTGTTGGGAGTGAGTTTTTTTATTGTGTTGTTGAAGATGTTTCAGGTGTTGTTTGGGGCTTTCTAGCGGGGTTTTGGTTTTGTTGGAGTGTATTGTATTGCATTTTGGGTTAGTCAAAAAGCTTTTTTTATAGGGAGTTTGGGAGCATGTTCATGATTGTTATTTTCCATGTGTACATTCAGTAAAGGGTGATCCGGTGATGTTAATGTTAATTTTATCCTTTGATTCAGTGGATTGCCTTTTCATGTGTCATAATTTAATTTATTTTAATGAATCTAAATTTTATACATTAACTGTATAAAATATTTTGTATAATTATATAATTATTTTCGTTCTTTTGAAAAATTATTTATATGATTAATATAAAATGTATTATTTTTATAAATTAATTTACGTGTATATTTCTATATATTTTTTGTTTTTTTCTTCTATTTTAATTTATATGTTAAAATACATTATTTTTGTGCTATACATAATTATTTCTATGTCAACATATGTTGTTTTCATGTGTTTTGTGAAATTTTTATACTGACTTTTATATTTTTCGTATTATAAATGAAATAAAATGTATGAAGGTGTATAATAATATATGTGGCATTACTATATATTTATTAACGTGACGTTATCTCATTAATACATACATGAAATTACTTTACACAAATAGTGAATTAAAACTAAATTTTTACTTTTATAATAAAAATAAATAACTTAAAAAAATAATAAAAAGTTATTAACAATCAACAAAAATTAGGACTTTTAAAGTAAAATATTTGAAGATTAATCAACAATCAACAATAAAATTTATTCATAAAATTTTTACATTATATTTAATAATAAATAGATTATATTATGTTAGCAGAACAAATAGATTATGTTGATTCAAGCACACAAGGAAAATGATTAAGTGAAAGAAATAGATCATTATCACAGATCTTACATATATAGGTAATCAATATCTTAAATTAAACAATATTAGGTTTGAAAATTCTCATATGCTTTCACATCCCAAATTTATTTGTTCCAATATCATGATAAACCACTAGTTAAAAAAAAACTCATTTTCTATACATTTTTTTCCCTCTTTTAATTATATGTCATAAATATAAACTCATCAACCGTGGTATATCTAAAAGTAAAATTTCTAAAAAAGATAAAGGAATAAAGAGAAAAGTGATGAAAGTTCGGGAGTAGGCAAAGATGCAAAGTGATATATATCTGTCAATTTTGGCATGAATTTTCCAAATTTATATAGAATTTTATTTATTTATTTATTTAGTTTTGAGATTCTACATGTTTTCATAGTTGTAAATTGTAGATTACTATATACATAGAGATTTGGCCAGTAAGGTGAGAACAAATTCATGGTTGAGATTGAAAATGGTGCATCCAATAGTTGAAGGCCACATAGTACCGACATTGGACAAGAAGGCATGGAGATGAGAAAATCAAGGAAGAGAAATTTTGAAACTATGAGCTGTATAGTTTGTGATAGCAAAGGATTCATGGCTAAAGTAGAGTCATATCCATGGGTGGCTCACACAAACATCTTATTCTTATCGGTTACCTTCTTATCACATAAAATTAGGTCAATTTGCATATTCCAATGGGTCATCTTCTCAGAGTAAAAATAATTAAAAATAATTATATTAATTTTTTTTTACATAATACAACTAAATAATCACTAAAATTCAGTTTTGATTAAGATATTAACTATTAAATACTATTTAAATGAATAAAATAATTAGATAAATCAGCTACTGAATTAATTAATTATTTAAAATATATGTTAAAATATAAAATATATATTAAAAATAATTTAAATAATATAACATATATCTATTAAACCCTATAAATTTTCTTATACAATTTTTTAAAAAAAAAATTAATATCTTTTAACTTTTTAAGTTTTATCTATATATTTTTTTGGACATAAACTTTTTATCTATATTTAAAATACAAAATCAGTGTTCCTAAAAAATAATACATTTAAATTAAAAACAGAAGACCTAACCAACTTGGAATCTTTTAAGTTTGGGCCAGCACAGGGATATATTAAAAACTTTGAAAGGGCTGAAGGCTGCAAGATGCCCAGCCCACAGTTAGTGCCTTCGTAGCATCCACCTTGTTCATATCATGAATTTTTTAAAAAATATATATATAACACTTTAAATGGAAATTAAATTCTATTAAGTATCTTAGCTATTGACCTGTGCTTGTCCGTTGTCATGGTTCTCCTACCCGACTTAAGCGAAATCGACTCTTCCGGATCCAAGCTGCTTGGACAACTCACCCTAATTTTAATCAGATTGTTGAGGAGGCTTGGCGGAAAGGCTCTCTTTGCGTAGTGAGAAGCCTCAAGAAAATTCAATATGACGCAACAAAGTTCAACAAAGAGGTCTTTGGTAATATCTTTGTTAGAAAGCGAAAGTTTGAATGGAAAATCAGCAAGGTTCAACAGTTTTTGACGGAGAATGACAGTGAGGATCTTAGACAGAAGGAAAACAATCTCCAGAAGGAATTCAATACTATTCTCCTACAGGAAGAGCTTCTCTGGTATCAGAAGTCTAGAAAACATTGGGTCAAATTTGGCGACAGGAATACTGCTTTCTTCCATACCCAAACCATCATCCGAAGGAAAAGAAACAAGCTCCATGATTTGAGACGTGAAGACGGATCTTGGTCTACTGATGCAGAAGAGCTCCAATCTGAAGCTAAGTCTTATTTCCAGATGCTCTTTGGTTTTTTGGAGGATATTCGTCTAGATTTTCTGAATGATATCCCGTTACCTCAGCTTAGTCAAGAAGCTTGCGCCTCCCTCCAATCTCCCGTCTCTCTTGAGGAAGTTCGTCGGGTTGTTATGGAAATGGGCTCTTTCAAGGCTCCCGGCCCTGATGGTTTTCAAGCGCTTTTCTTCAAGGAATACTGGCAGGTTGTTGGTCATGGCGTTTGGAAGATTGTTAGCTTGGCTTTCTCAGGTCAACATCTTGATCCGGCTGGTGCTCATCCCAAAGGTAGACTCTCGTTCTTGTATGAAAGACTTTAGGCCCATAAGCTTATGCAATGTTATTTATAAAATTGTCACAAAGGTCTTGGTTGCTCGTTTAGGCCCTTTCCTTAGTGAAATTGTTGGCCCTCTTCAAGGAGGTTTTATTTTCACCTATTCCTCTTCTCTTTCTCAGGTGAGTAAAAAACAATGGCATATTTTTATTCTTTTTAATTTTCTTTGTCCTTTATTGATTGGTGACATTTGTATTCTATTATTTAACTTTTGTTCTATTTTTTTGTAGATTAAAATATTATTCTACTTCAAGACTTCAACAAGTGGTTCCTTTTGTTCATTTCATGAAGCAAGAAAAATTAAGTCACTAGAAATTCAAGTATTTGACTATTCAAGAATCAAATATAGGTAAGTAATTGAATAAATAAAACAAGTCTTATTTCTTTTT